>JAHREE010150652.1:46742-67465 GCA_033628505.1 Tringa tobata
AAGGAGGGCAGAGGAGCAGAGCAGGTAGTAGCTACAAACCACCCATGCCAGCAGCTCCAGAGGGTCCTGACTTCTCCGGAGTGGTAGAACTTGAAAGAGCACACCTCCACCAGCTCTGCTGGAGCTCTGCTCCAGCTTAGGATTCACAGCTGAGCTCAAACTACCACCACAGATGGGCCAGGAGATGTTTTTCCTCACTGCAGTCACGTTCAGTGGGTTGCTGAAGCTCGATTGTCTTTCCCTTTTGCCTTCTGAATGCTCTTTGGACCACTGCCTGGTATGGGCAAACCCACCGAAAAAAGCCATACCTGGGGAACACAGGAGCTGGGGACTTCCCGTGGGGTGAAATTCAGCTAAAGACAAGTTAGGCTAAATACACCGAGAGATGTTCTGATGCTGAAATCAGACAACTGCAGAAGAGTCTCCAGTGGGAAGACAAGACTCGACAGATGTCAACTAAAACTGCCTCGGTCGGATCCGGGGAACAGCCTGGAGAACCACCCGGCATCTACGGCAACACTCCCACAACCACTGAACAAAGCCTTCAGAGTAAGTGTTGATTTTATGGCTCAAGGGTGTTTAATCCACATCCTCCCATGTTGTGCTTTTGTGCTGTAAAACCCTCCCCATCTCCTTCCTTTCACCCTCCTGCGTGGTACCATTCCCGTGCTGGGATGTTACCATCAGAAGGAGCACCATCACCAGCTCCGGGACGATGGGATGAGAGATTTTTCCTTTCTCTGCTCCCTGTGCAAATTAGAAATCCCATCTCCATTGATATCAAACTATCTCTTCCTCCCCAGCTCAGCCCTCCTGCCCAAGCACGGGCTTTCTGCGTCCTCCTGCCCCTTGCCCAGCTCCTGGGCCTGGATGGGGATGCAGGAATTAAACCGTGGTCCAAGTCCCGGATAAACCATCAGGGCTGTGCACGCCTGGCTACACGCTGCCACCTCACCCTTTTTGTTCAGTTATTGCCACCCCTATGTCCAACGAGGAGATAATTCCTGCTCGTTCCCCCCCATTCCAGCACCGTGGCCCTCAGCACCATCTGTGGAAGCCGAGTGATGGGACCAAACGCTGTTTCACGGGGCAAGACTCCGATCCATCTCCTCAATTTTACTTTTAATTCCTTTTTTGCTTGAGCCATAAGGAAACTTTCACCTGTTACTCCCCCCGGGCTGCTTATGTCAGTAAAGTGGGGGCAAAGCCCCTCATTTGCGGAACGTTATTCCCTGCCTTTAGCTAATTTCCTTTCCCTGGGCTCTGGAAGACATTAACCAAAAGGGTTCCAACCTTCATGGCTGAAAACAGTAGCTGGAAAAGCCATTAGGCTTATATATTTCTTATTAAAAATTGTTAAAGGACCAAGTTCTCATTAATCCCTAAAACATACCCAGAGTATCTCCAAACTTGCGTCCAGGTAAATAAGACCAGCCGGTGGCCCTTTTTTTTCTTTTTCTTTGTTAAAATACAGAGCCAATCGTGCCAAACCCTCTGTTTTTAAGAAGATGCCCTCGCTGTGGAGGCAGGTCCCGGGGCCGGCGATGGGAGAGAAGAGAGGGCTCCCTTGGAAATCAGCACCCCGACCTTCTCATTAGGCTCCCGAAAACGATACGGCCAGAGACAATATAATACTAACGTGCTGAAAAATTATGCGAGGCAGGGAAGGCTGTTGTCACAGCCCTGCCTGGCTGCCTGTTGGGGACCGGTGACAGTTGTCACCCTCAGCCCGGAGCTGCCAGTCTAATAACAAGCGGATTATCGCTGGATGTAATTTGCCATCAGGCTGTCGAGCACAGGTCAGGCTGATTACCTCTGGGTGCCACCCAGCTCCTAGATGGGAGATGCTCAGAGAAGCCAGGGCTCCCCTTCCTTCCAGGTGCCTTCTCTGAGCCAGAGGAAAGCGGTGGCCGAAGCAGGGGGTGAGCCCGCCATAGATGTGGCAGCAATAAATGCGGTGTCCAAGGGGAGGCAGGGCAAGCCAGTGTATGGTTTTAGAAGAGGCTGACGTCTTAAAAACATCCCTTATATTATCTAGATGTGAGGCCCAGGGGGTCAAAATGAGAGGTCCTTCAGAAAGCCCTCTGTTGAAATTAAGTAGTTTTGCTCGGTTAAGAATGACCCACTGAAATTAGAACTCGGAACGATCCGTAAGGCCAGTGGAAGCGAGCAGGTCTGTAATTATTCCCCACAGCACTGGGGAAGGGGTTTCTGTCCAGACCAATTTTAAATATCCTGAGAAATAGGCGCCCGAGCACTCCCTGGGGAGGGTTCAGTAACATTTCACAGTCTAATGGCTCTCACGAGTGGGATAAGTTTTTCAACTTTCAGCCTACATTTTTGCATTGCTTAATTTCATCCCATTATTTCTGATGAAGCACTTTGTGGAAGGCATACAATTGCTCCCCAGCCTGGATTTTCATGTTTTAATGATGGTTAATTATTCCAGGAGAAACTTTTATTTTTACTTTTTATCCATCACGCTTTTGCACGGGATGCTTTATTCTGAAGTTTAATTAGCGCCTTTCGGAACTAAATATCTAAATTAAATCCTTGCCGAGCCAGCTCCGCTCGAGGATTTATGATGGCTGTGCACAGCCTTTATTGTACCTGCCAAGGCAGGCAACTGATTTATTGATGGATGGGTTTATTTGGGCCGGGAGCCGCGAGGGGTGGTGCTGCTGCTCTTCCTCCCCCCGCCGCAGTGAGGAAGAGGAGGGATGAAGATGCCGATGATGAGGGGTGAAAAGGGGCAGCATCCCGCTCCCCCAGACCCCGGGGAGTGGTATGGGACAGGGTCATGGTGGGCTGGGACCACGGCCGTGCTGGCAGAGCTGTGCCTTTGTCCCCACCATCTGCCGGGATGCGAGGTTGAGTTTCAGGCTGTTAGAGAGATTGGGGCTGGCCGCGAAACATCAGATGGAGGCACAGGTTTGGCTCCCGGCCACCCCCTTCCCTGCTGCCTGGAACGCCAAGATTTGGATTCAAGCTCATCTGCAAATTCTAAAAAAGCTTCAGCTTCGCAACCGAGTCCACCCCAGCGGAGCTCATCACGAAATGAGACCTTTAGGGAAGGGGCAGGGGGGAAAAAACACCCCAAACCCCCAAACCAACCCCAAACTGAGAACTCCTTTTAATTACATTATCTCAACAAACTAAAGCCATAGACAAACACGATTACACCCACAAAAATCTGCTCGCTCCCAACCAAGAGTCCAAACACTTGTGGCTTAGCTGGGGCCAGAAGAACATGCTGGCAAGACGAATCTACGCTGACACTCCTCCCGACAAGAAAGCTTGACATCCAGGGAGCTCATGCAAGGGGGTTTATCTCCAAAAAATAAAAATAAAAATAATCAACAGAAATGCCCGTGTGCGAGAGAAAAGCACCTCCTGTTCATGCCGTTGAGCAGACTGGCTTTACTCTTCTTATTGAGCGTGCCAGAGCTGCTCTGTCTATGTAATAAAAATGGGTAAGCTTTCAGCCCTTCCCCAGCCCACAAAAATAAGATGACTCCACGCAGGCACCGTGGGGCAAACAGCCCCAAAGCAAACCCAGAAAACTCACAATGAATTTCAGCAGGGGGGGTTGGGTTTTGGGGTTGGTTGGTTGGGTGTTTCGTTTTTTTTTTTTTTTTCATTTTGTTTTGCTCTTAGAAAGATAGCCCTGTAATTTAGTGACTCATACGCTCTACATCCTTTGTTGCTTTTCATTTTCAACATCTTTAAGCTGTTTGTGGAGAACGCGCTTATTTTTAGACTTCCCATCAGTGAGAGACATTTTAGCTGGTTCAGAGGGGAAAAGCTCCATTGAGACTTTTGTGTCTGGGGTGTTAATAGGCAAATCTCCTGATGGGGAGATATTTTATTCCTCTTTTTTTGGGGGGGGTGGGTGGGGTGTTTTTGTTTTTTATTTTATTTTTTAATTTGACATCTCACTTGGGATCTGGGCAGTGATTTTCAGGCACACAGAGGACTGTGCCCTGTGCCATAAGTGACCTGGCAGAGGGAGGAGGAGGAAGATGGGTGCAAGGAAAAGCAGACACACGTTGGGGCACGAAGAACAAATGGGGGCTCCAGGATTGCTGATCATCATCCTCCTCCCTCTTCATCAAACCTGCAAATCTCAAGCCATGCCGCAGAAAGCCTCTGCACCATGGAGGCTTTCAGCAGGTAGGACAAAGGTGGAGAGCATCAACCCACATTTCCCCATGCTGGGGCAAAAACCATGAGGAATACTTTAGGTACCTTGGCAAATTCAGTTGATTTTTAAGAAGCAATGCTTTTGTTTGGAAAAATAAAGGAAATGTTTCATTTTTTTCCCCAGAAAATTGACTTCACAAAACAGAAAATGTTTTATGAGTCAGTTAATAGGTTTGGGGTTGGGTTGAGTTTACGAAGTCCGACACCTTCTTTCAGTTTGCAGCTCAAAATTTTTTTTGGAGAACTTTAAAAACTAAAGGAAATTTCACATTGAAGATTGGCTCCATAGCCCTCAAAGCAAGGCATTTCATAAAAAGAAAAAAAATAAAATCCTGTCTGCTTCTATTATTATTTTTTTTTAATTTTAAGTCAATCAACAATGGAAAGGCCTCCAAATGAAAACCCCACAGGCACCAAACATCTCCAAGCCTCCAGATGTAGATTCCTCCACCTTCCAATGGCAGAGCCCGCAGCGGGCACCGCTGTGTGCTGTCTGCCCCGGGTTACTGGGGACACACACCTTGCTCGGGAACGAGAGCAAAAGCTGGAGGGAAGGGACATATCCTGCTCCTCTGCACACAAAGGACAAGAGGTGGACCCACACCATACCCAAAGATGCAGGTGGGACCACCACAGACCTGATGTGGAGCTCTCCGGGCACGTCCTACAGACTCTTTGCTTTGCTCTACAGAGATAATTGGTTTTTCCCAGCACGTGCCACCCTGAAGCAGGCAGCAGGACAGGACGAGCCACCGTCCCCATGGTGTCCCCCTGGTGCCAGCTCGCTCCGCAGTGGCACACACCGGGCTGGGCTGCAGCACGGTCCCACGCCGGCTGCCAAGCGCAGCGCCGGCTCCTGCGCCCGGGAACAATCATGGCTCTTTGGCCAGCTGGAAGGAGCCTTTTCCAGGACACATTTGTAATTTTCCTAAAAGCCGCAGTCCTAATGGACAGCTGGAAATACTCCATGGCTCTCTGGCTGTCACCTCACCCAGGTGTCGCGGACAGGTCTGAGACACTCCGTTTCTGTTCTACAGTCTCCCACCATCGTAAGACCCCAGAGCAGGTTGGGAGGTTCATGGCTCGTGTTTTACATCCTGACCATAGTTTTTTTCTTTTCAGAGAAGCACGAGCCAAACCAGCACAACTACCAGCCCAGTGCAGAGCTCTCTGCTCTGCCCATTCTCAGGCCACAGCTTCATGTTTGCATGAAGCCAGGACTCAGCATCCTCTGGAGGAGCTGCCACCATCTCCCCATTGCACGTTTCCAGCGAGATACTTCACCCTCCCTTTGTGCTACCAGCCTTTGCCGTTTCCCAGCACCCCTTAAACCCAAGGAAGTTTTTCTCCTGCATCTAAAACCCTACATGAGCAACAGGGAAACCAACCACCAGCAACACCCTTGGGCAAACACAATGTGCCGACACAAGCACCGGCTGAACAAGCCAATGAAGCAGAACCAGCAAACCCACGGTGGACACCTGCCCACCAGGCTGAGCTGATGATCCAACCCTGATGGGCCCCAACTCATTGGTCAGTGGCTCGGGAGCATCACCTCCAACAGGAGCCAGCTCGGGGAACGGGCTGTCGCACGGCAAGAGCACGGGACGAGGATAAATGTGCCCAGGCTGGAGGGTGGACGGTGTCAATAGGATTAGTTTGTTCTATTATTTATCATGCCATATGCCCCGGCACTCGATCCACGGATCTGAGCCATCAGCTGTGAACACCTGTCAAGGAGTTGAGTAATTTTCCAGTTTCTGGGTAGAATAACTGGAGACAATAAGGCTGATTTAATCAGTAAGTACTTAGCTCCAGAAACATAATGGCTTAAAAGAAAATCTCCCCACATTTTTTTTAAATGAATGCTTTTCTGCATTAGAGTTAACCCAGAAAAAGCCTCCTTAGGAGATGTATTGCAGTACAGTAACGAGGCAGGTATTAGCCAAACGCATGGTGGAAAGGAGATAAACAATACACTGTGTCCTCCTGCTTGTCCACGGGAGACAAATTCCCCATTTAGAAAACCCAATACAAATGTAATTCTTTTATAACAACTGCGTCCACTGTATATTGTTTCTCTGAGGAAAAAAAAAAGTAACTGACTTTGAAGTCCTCCAATGCCATCAAGAACATATTTTTTTTTCCCCCAAAGTATCTCAAAAGTAGCAAAAAAAAATGAAAAAAATTAATGACTGCTAACAGCTGAAACAGATGGTCTGCTGTGAATCCCCACAGCCTCATGCAACTGTGAGTCAAGCCATTTTTCAAAATGGTGAAGAAAAAAAAATAATTAAAAAAAAAAACCCTTCAATTTCCAAGACTACCAGGCTTCCAAAAACCCATTTGGATTTCTCAGCTGAGAGCCAATAAAAAAAGGAGGGTTTGGCTGGTTTAGATCCACAGCAGGCTCAAACCCATAGTGGCCCTTGTCCATCATGTGCACGTAGATGGTCTGGGTGCACTGGCTTTCAACGCGGTCCCACAAGATGTTTCCTCAGGGTGAGGTTTTACTCCAGGATTTTAACTAAGGCTCCGTTGCACTATCAGATGCCCAACACACGCACCCGCTGCCGGTCACCAGCGCTGTCCCCACTGCCCACCCTTGGGAACCCTCCACATCCCTCCCACCACATCCTCCTGGTCAACTGATGGCCCTCAGCAAGCGACATCCCACCCTGCGCCAGCTCGCCCCTTGCGAGGAACCCTTTGAGATGAGAAAGACACTTGCCAGGAGGGAAACTCTGGTTGCCTGCTTCTCTGCTGCGGCTCCTCCTTCTCCCCAGGAGACTCGTCCCCTCGGCCACCTTCATGCTTGGGCTGCCCCTCTCCACGCTCTTCGATCAGCCCCATCAGGCAGATGAGACGGCAGGTTCTGGGCGACGTGCGATCTCATCATGGGGACATCAAAGCCAGCAGTGTGACTCTGCGAGGAAGGGACAGAAACTTAACCGCGCGCACAGCACCACTTTATCATTTATTTAAACTCCCATCTTTCAATAATTCATGCCAGCCTTTCCCTGTGTAGCAGGACAACAATGGCAGGAGCGCAGCAGCAGCAGCGCAGGCAGCGAAGAACCACATCTGGAACAGATGTTCAGTTCTAAATAAAAGCCGGTTTCACAGAGAGAATGTTAAATGCCATGGGAATAGTGTGCGCTGGGACGCAGCCCTGCTCCTTCCAGGGGGCAACAGCGATTTGCTCATGTGTTTTGCAAGGCAGAGTTGGCAGAGAGCAGACGAAGCAGCCAGGGCTGGCTCAGCCACAGCCCAGTAGCCAGGAGAGCACGGACCTGCAGCATCCGCAGGCGTCTCCTCCTCGGAAGCGCTGGGCAGATACCAGCGAGTGTGAACACACGATGGCACGAGTCACCTGGCCAGCAAGGATGCTCCGTGCCCGCTCCCACCAGCGGCCAGCCCTGGCTGTGGTCCCTGCATACAGTCAAGAGTGTGCCCACCTCCCTCCCATAGAGATATTCTGCTGTTCCTAGGAGAGAGCTGGGTCCAGCTGGTGCCCGTGTGTCACAGGGGTGCGGGTGCAAGCACCCTTGTGTACAAGGAGGAGACAGGGCAGCCCTGGCTCTTCCACGCTCTTTCCAAGAGCCACCAGGTACCTCTGCAGGACGCTCACCCGAGCTGGGTACACCCAACCCCCAAGACCTCAGGTAGGGTGTCCCTTTCAGAGAGCATCTCTTCCCCATTTGTGGCACACAAGACCTCTAAGTCTCACCAGCACCTCCTGCATCACATCACTAAGCTCCTGTCACGCACCGCCTGCTGCAGCATTGCCATTCAAAAGACACCTGCAAAGCTCATTCCCCACCACCCTGGATGTGCCTCTCCACAGCTCCCCCTTCTCTTCTGCATCCAGGACAAGTCAACACCTCCACTGCCAGGACCCTTCATGGCTTGCATCTGGTTGACCTACCATCTCCAATTCTCATTGGGACATCAACTGATGCCTTCAGCCATCCAGCAATGTCAGCCACTATCAGGCTCTCATTACACTTTGAACAAACACTTCATTCCTGCCCTTGTGCCCAGGCAAGTGACCCAAAACAATCCACATATGCATCTTGTTATCCTTCCTGAAACACCTCTATAGCAGCCCTGAGCCTGCTGGTGCCCTGGGACGTACCCTCCTTGTGCCAGCCACCGATACCTCTCTCTTTTCCCCTGCCCATCTGTCACTAGCCGTCTGGCTTCCCTCCCCTTCTATATGATTTTTAAGCACTTTGAAGCAAGGACTTATTTGCCATTTTGTCTGCAATTGCACAGCACCTAATGCACTTGAGGCCTGACCTCCAAGGTGTACTATTATTATTACTACTACTACCACTGTTATTACTGACTCTCTGAGGCTCCACTTGGGGTCTTAATATAATCCGTACAATTTTTTTCGACCTCCCTCACTTATCTCTGTGTTTTGCAACACCTTCTCTGATACCCAGGCTCTACTCCTTGTCTGGATAATGCAAATTTACAGATGGCTTTCACTGCAAGTTTTCTTGCTAATAGTGTCTTACTCTTGTTCTTAAATGTGAACCTTGCACTTTACCCTGCTAGCCAACCACTTAACGTCAGTAGGAAATGGTCTTTTCTTTTTCCTGATCTTCCAGATTGATTGGATAATGAAATAAGTAATAGCATTAGAAGCCCGTGAGCGAGCAGTGAATAACACAGAGTGCAAGACTGTCAACTGCTCCTGAAGGACAAGCTAAGGGGGACTGCTGGGAAACAGTGAAAACCACTCAAAATCTGGTCCCCTGGTCTGCACATCTTTTTTTTTTTTTTTCCTCCTTAAAGTGGATGACAATCAATTCTGGCAGGATTCTTGGCATGGGGTACCCAGACTTGTGCCAGGTAGTCTGCTGTCCAGATCAGACCCCAGTACTCAGGAGATCCCCGTTACGTTCATGGTCCTGCTGAATTTCACAAGGAACAGGAACTCACTTTCCACAATTTCTCCCGCTCCCTGGTATAAGACGTGGAAAAAAAGGGGGAGGAATCCAGGAGGCCCCCTCTCTACAATCGCATTAATGGTGGTGGTAGAACACAGCTCGCACTTCCAGCAGGACTTTCCCCAGTGAGGCTGTTCCGACTGGAGCTATGTTTCCCCAGAAGCATCCCCAGGAGGAAAGGGCACGTTGTGTTGGAACAAGCGCTCGCAGTTGTCATGCCAGCGGGTGTGTAACAGGAGATGCTGAAGCAGATCTCAGAAATAAATGTCTGAGCAAAGTCACCCCTCGGAGAGAGCAGCCAGCAGGGTCACAGTCAAGAGCGCAGGCATCTCTATTAGCACAGAGGCTGATTTATTACTCTCGCTGTGTATCTACACCCACAGAAAATGTGGTACCCTTGGGGCCCAGTGTCTTCTATCCACATTTATAAATGTCTCTCCCAAGGGACTGCTCAGCTGTGTGTAGCACAGCCGATGACAGCTTCCCTCCATCTTTATACCAGGCACCAAGAGGCATAAGAGAGGGATCTTGGGAAGAGAGCCATCCTGGTTAAATGCCATCCTGAGCTGCTGGGGACCTTTCCCTACACGGAGCCCCAAGTGCTCACTCTGGGACAGAGGAGGATAAAGAAGACGACAACCTTGATTAAGGTTATTTTTTAAAAAAAAAATAAATAATGGTTGCCAACAAGATGATGGAAGTGAAATCCTTCTCAATCCCCTGACCAGGGCATCTCCTCCACATTCACCTTCAGCTCATCTCCCGTTACCCCAACGAGGCTGGGAACTCCTCTCTGCCTTGGTGGCAGCTACCTCTCTGAAAGGGTTAAGTGGGAAAGCAGCCTAGCCCCCTTGGCTGGCCAAGCACTGCAGTGCTCTTGGCCCCAACTTTACTTTCCTCTTTCGCTTCTCTCGTGCCAAGCGTAAGGATCTGGCCCGCTCCGCAGCCCGCTCTGCCAGCACGAGCAGTGACTCACTCAACAGCTCTTCATCACAACACATTCTTTCAATGGGACTTCATTTTGGATGGCACTTGTCTTCAAAAATCTGATGCTGGAGAACAGGAGGTAAATGCACAAACATGGGCGCAAAGCAAAGAGTGGGGCTGCGTCAAAAGTGGTGGGGTAGGACTAATTTTCTTTTTACCTTCACCAGCAGATAACCAATTTTGCTAATAAGAGGAGAAACCCAGCTCAAAGGAAAAAGAAAGGTCCTCACATCACTTCTTCCATCAGGCTGACACCTCTTCATCTTGGGGAATTTAACATCTGTTACATAATTCAGAGAACATGTGGTTATTTTCCAGGCTTATTAATAGCTCAAACCCCAAGACTTAAAATGAAAATCAGCAGCTGCTCCAGACTTCACCTCTCAGAGAAGTAGTTGAGAGCAGGTACAATGACTGGCTGGGGGTCAGGGCTTTCAGTCATTCCAACGCTCCTCATTACAAGCCATAAAGGACACAGCTTGGACCGCGTCTCTGACACTGAGACATCTGGATTTCCAGATTTTCCTCAGCACTTTTTTTTCCTTTCACATCTCTTTTTTTCTTTCCAGTGGAGGCAGAGGAGAGGGGAGAGGATCACAGATATGAGAGTGGGCTGGGAGAGTGTAGATGGGAGGGAGATTGTGCATCATCGTCCCCTTCACACACAAAACACTTTCATTCATAGGGTCTCAGTAACATCCAAGATGACTAACGTGGCTTACAGGCGCTTTGATGTAAGGATTTCTTTTCTTAATGAATATGTTGCCCTCTACGTTAGGGAACAGGCTGAAGAAATGCATTTGGCACCTGGAGTAGTGAGAAGGCTGTTTGTAGCTTGGGCTGCTCTGTTCCTGGTGGGGATGGAAGTACATCACCATGAGCATACATCTCCACTCGTAAATAAATGCCTCAAATGCTCCTGGATAATACTTTCAGGGAGGATTCAGGGTGGGTAATGGCCCTGGTAATGGTGAGGCTGTGGTTGAGGCAAACACAGACGTACATGGCTGTTCCCAAGCGCTCAGCCTGTAGCTCCTATGTCTTATTGGGCAATGGTAGCCCCCAGAACCTTGCCATCTCCAGCCCATCTAAGCATCAATGACAATAGAGGGTTGTGCAAAGGATCTTCCCATTCTCTTGATCTTCTCAAGCAGAACCTGAGTTCAGCTTGATCCAATCCCAAATTCATGTGTGGCTTTAAGCCAACGAAGAAAAAGCAAGTCTGACAAAAGATGGTGACTAAGGCAAAACACTTCATTTTCTGGCACTTAATAAAGGCCAGGAACATTTGACAAGAAAGTCTAAGTTCAGCAGACACCACTGGCTGCTGCAGGGAGGAGGTGGCTGTGATGCTCCCTGTTCAGCTTTGAGCTCCACTGGTCCCAGACACTCAGGTGAGAAGCAGGTGACTCATGCCCTGAGACCACAGCTGGTCAGGTTCAGAACAGCAAAGTACATGGCCTAAACATCAGGCTATCAGAATTCAGGAGTTGCACTAGCTCCAGTTATATGAAACTCTTTAAAAACTCACTAGGACAGACAGTAGAGCTCACACCAGGAAACAGCAAATTGTTATTTCTTATTATTATTTATACAGTGCAAAGTAGCAGCAGGAGAACTAAGGGAAATCCGCCCAAAGGCATGATACAAGCTTGGAGGCAACTCCACTAGGAGGAAGAAGTCCTTGGCTCAAGACCTTCTTTCAAACTGAGTAGAGTGATGCCTTCAGGCAACACATCCCACCTTCTGACTCACTGCTGGATCAAAGCCTGGTGTTCTTCCCTGACTCCAGAGACTGCAAATCACAATCTTTACGTGGTCAAGAACCACAAGACATCTACTAGACCCCAGGAGAGCTCGGGGCCATAGACAGAACCCACACTACAGCCTGGGCTGGGTTTGGTTTGTGGCCAATTCAGGCGTTTCCAGCAGACCCTGCTGCCTTGTTTGCTCCCAGCCCAGAGATGTGGGCTACTCAGCTCTCCACTCCACCCCCTGGAGAAATTCCCATGCAAACTAAAATGATCTGCTGCAAGAAAAAAAATGATTCAGTAAACCATTCCTTTAATTTGGAATTCACCAAATTAAAAAACTGCTTCAGTTGGTCCAAAACCATGCTTTCAGACCAAAACCAGGAGGTACCGTTTTGGCAGAGGAAAAGAACTGTCAGCTTCATTATAACACGACTGAGATTTTCTTTTTTCCTTCCTGTAGGTGCTTTTTTCACCCCACCCAGCTGAAAGTTCACTCATTTTTACTTTCATAGGCAGCACTTCATATTTTTCTTGTCCACCAGGACATGCTTATCTGACCACATGGATCTGCAACAATCATTTCTTATTTCTTTCTCTGTACCTGGGCTGATACCATAAGCTTTGCTGGAAGAACTCTGACAAAAATATTATTTCTCTATAAATCCAGACATTTTGGGATTCTTGAACAGGATCTTCCATTCCAGCTGTTCATTTTTTACCTTTGTATAGCATTCTCCAAGCCTGCAGTGCACCAGATCTGAGGTCAATTGGATGCAACTCAGTTTTTAGCATAAATATGGAGCCACAGGATATTAGGGAAGGAGTGTGCAGAGTACTCAAAAGCTCTTGGAAATTCAGAAAGCTTCTAATTATGACTGTTACCCAACAAGGACTATGCACATTGTTCACAGTCTTTAGAAAAACAACTGGCAATATCAGAAGAATTATAAATCGAGGATTTGGAGTAAATGACCTCCTGTTCTTATTGTGCATTTGCCACGCAGTGAAAGAAAAACAGGAAAGAGTCTTGCCAAGGTACGGAGAGAGGAAAAAAAAAAAAAACAACAAAAATGAAAGGGATTTTGTTGGCAGAACTTGCAAATTATTACTGCTCCCTTTCACCCAACTTCCTTAACATAATTACTGCGTGCTGCAGCTAATTCGCCAGAGATGCTTCTGCTGCGAAGGCAGAATAACCTCGTGCAGAGAAAGCTGCCTCTGTCCCTCAAAGACTCAACCAGGAGTGCAGGCAACAGCGAGGGAACCAAAGAGAATTGGAGTTGAGGTCAAAATCTGGCACAGCTGCATCTACACTAAGCTTCAGTAGGTATTTATAAGGATGGCGAGGCTAGAAGGCCAATGAAATTGCTGTAGAACAGCAAACAGTTATTCTGAACTCAGATCTACAGCCTCTGTCAAGCACAGATTGCACAAACCAAGACCTTGACATACAAGAAGTGTTCAGGCTTAATTGGATGGTGCTCAGTAGTTATTGGAGCACACAGATATGCTCATCCATCCATCTAAGGAGGCCCCTCCAAACACATTTTCACATCCTGCTCCTGACCTCCATAGCTTTAGCTCCCAGTTATGCAGGCTACGAAGCCAAACTCAACCCCAGCCCACATCACGACTACTTATGCTGCCACCTACTCAGCAGGAGAGATTCAGAGAGGAAATATCTGGTCAAGAACAAGTTTTTCAGGGAGTGGCAGAGATGGATCTCCTTCATGGTGGGAAAAACAGCCAGGGCAGCTCTAGTGCAGGCAGTGCCTTCACCAACAGAGGTGCTACAGGATCTGAACTCAATGAACTGAGTACCAGTAATGGGGTACAGCAACAGTGCCAGACAAGGTAAAGAATGGGGTCCAAGGTCCACCCAAGGAGTTCAATCAGGTCCAGAGGTCATCCAAGAGACAGGGTGAGAGAAAATCTACCTGCAATGTAGGTCTGAGGTCCTTCCAGGAGGCAGAGATCAGCTAGATGCAGGCACACCTGCAGCACAAAGAGGGTCTAAGGGCCCAGGGCTGAGCTTAAATGGCCTCCTGGACCATGGGCAGGGGTGTGGGTGGGAGCCAGGTGAGGCTGCTTAAGGGCAATTAGTGCCCTCACGGCTCTGAGAGCGTTAAGGCTTGATCCCAGCAATCAGAGACATGGTGGGACTGGGGTTCAGGTGTTGAATATCAAAAACTTTGTCACCTGTCCTGGCATCTTAACACTCCTCTGAATGTTGCTCAATGCCATGGTGAGAGCAAGCCCGTGTGTGTTACAGCGTGAAGCAACTGGTGTTCCTGTTGAAATCGGTTGGAAAGCAGAGAGAAGCATCCTGGTCTGCTAGATCCATGTGTAAAGCTTTGCCCTGGCTCAAGAAAGCAAATGTGAGGATTTATAAACACACCAAGGCATTTGCTTAACCTCAGCCTGTGCTCATGTGCCATTGATTTAAGTTACTTCACTTGGTTACGTGTTTTTTTTCTAAATCAGGACTTTGCTAGCAGCTCTTGAGCTTTGTAAAACAACTTTTTTCTTTGCTTATGTTCTTTCTCAGCAGCACTTTGAGACATTACTTATCAAAAGGCGCTTCATTTCCCCAAACTACATATGCTAAATAAATACTCCATAAAGCATAGGATGTATATTGTAGTCAAATGTGCTTTCAAACATTCTTGGGTTTTTGGTAAACAAAACATGTTCTGTTTTTAAACTCTGAAGTCTTAGCTCATGCAATATCACTGTGCAAAAGTTCTCTGATTATATATGTTATTAACTGTGCTCTTTTGTGTTCTGCCCCTCTCTCTCCTATTCTACTTACTTTGTAATAAAACCCAGTCATTACTTGCATAGCATTGTAATCTTTATCAAAATTTTTTCTGCAAGATGTTAGCAAAACATATTTAAGGCTGACCCTGACAACCGTACTCATTTTCCTTCAAAGATTTCAATTATTACTTAATTTAGGCCCACTTGAATAGCCCTGCCACCTCTATTATGACCATTGCTGCAGCAATGCAGCACAGTCTTCAAAATTAAAGGTGGGTTTTTTTTTTTATTGTCCATAGAAGCGTTGATGTAGAAGCGTTGATATACATACTATATATATACACACCTGCTGTACTATGCTACATATATAGTGTGTATATATACACACTATATATAAAATATATTAAAAATTAAGAAGCTGCTTGAAAAGAAACAAAAAAAAAGGAGAATTTAAGAGAGTAAAACAACTGTTTTAAAACTGTATTGCAAGCCCAGAGTAATCACACACTGCCAAACCAACCAGTGTCAAAAGGAAAAGTTTGTGCAGCTTCGTGGCAGAGCAGAAAAGTTAAAAGGCATTTCTCAAAAAGCACAAGTCGTGTTAAGGAGGAAATAGATCCCAGAACGTGACAAATTGCATGGAGAGGAACAATATGGCAGGCCAAAAAGGGTTTTGAACGACTTGCTAGAGACATAAGTGGTAACAATAAAACCTCTTCAGAAACACCAGGGGAAGGAAGTTTGCCAAGGAGATGGTGTGGCTGATAGATGATCGCTGAATAAAAAGCATACTCGGGAGAGACAGGTCATAGCAGAAAGGTTAAGTGAGTTGTTTGCATTGTTTTTCATGATGAAGGAGACGGGAAAAGAAGGCAGGAAACAAAGATAAACAATCTGCTTTCATAATGAAAGCCACTTCCCATTGCAATCCTGGAGCGACCTGTAAGGCAGATCTACTCATTTATTAAGAAATTATCATCTGGGGGGGGTGGAGGTGTGTGAGGAGTGTGATGACAACACTTATTAATGATACAAAATTAATCAGGATAATCAAAAGCAGAATTGGTTGCCACAGTTGCAAAAAAAAAAAAAAAAAAACAAAAAAACAAAAAAATCCACAAAACCCAGTGTCAGAAGAATAAAATCAGAGCAGAATTTTGGTGCCAATCAGTGCAGAATAATGCACAGGAGAAAAATAGCCTGTGGTCTGCCTGCCAGACGGTGAGCCCTGAGCTGGCCCTTACCATTTGGGACCAGTTACTGGGAAGAACAAGGAGAGTTCTTTGAAAACATCCACCCCAGGCTCAGCACAGCCATGGGTAAATGTAACGTGAGAGATTTCTGGCAAAGCAGCAGGGAGCAAAACTGAAAGGATGCCGTTGTCTGAATCCATTGTGCACCTTCACGGTGAATAAATTTCTGCTCAGCGCTTTCGAGAGAGGAGATAACAGGAGGAGGAAGGAAGTGAGCTTGGAGAGAGAGCAGCTTCTGCACGAAAATAGACTAACACATCAGGGCCCTTCAGTCTGGCGAAGAGGTGGTTGAAGAGGATGTAGGAGACACAGAGTAAAGTTTTATCGTCCCCTCAACATCCTGGAAAAAGCCAAGAGAGAACAAATAATTGCTGTGTCTCACTGCACCAGACCTAAGAGGTATCCAATGAAATTACCAAGAGAAGACTTCTAATAAAAAAAATCCAAAGGAAGTATTTGGGCAACAGTGCACAATTGTGTTGTTTTCCTGGAAGACATCGTGGTGCTCAAAAGCAGAAGTAGGTAAAAGGAGGAATAAAATAATGCATTGGAACAGAGACAGACACAGCCTTCAGCTCAGGACGTTTCTGTGAGTGACTGAGAGAAGCTGGGAAGTTGTAAGAGAAGGTGTGTGCTGCACTTGTCCTGCTCCAGGGTATTGGGTGAAGGGAATTTGTCCTCACTGTTTATAGAGGGTATGTCAAGGCATGGAGGTCCCATACTGTTGTCCCGAGTTTGTGTGGCTTTTTTTCCTCTCAGACAGAGAGGAAAAAAATTTCTCCTGTAGGTGCTGGACACTGAGAGCTGGAAGACATTCTCCATCAGACTGCAGCAATTTTATGTGGATCACATTTTTGACATAAAGTGTTCAGCTAATGGTCAAGAAAAAGCCTAGTGAATCATCAAATGTGACCCTGTGCTTTGCACAGAGCAGGTTCTTTTCATAATTCACACTATTAAACTCAGCTAATCTGTTCTTTAAAATCCTCCATGGTGAATCTGACTTAGGCACATTACCACAAAAAATAAATATCTTTTTTTTCAGGGACTTTCATGGGCTTGTCTTCAAGAAACTGCACAGCAATGATGGCTATTCCACCTGGTCACATACTTTGACAGCATTGTCCTTAGTGATTCGTATTCCTAATACAACCACGCAGAAGTAGGTGAGGGTCTGGAGGACCCAGAGAATGCTGTTGTCCCACCAGCTGTCCTCACCAAACCCTGGTTGCTCCTGACCTGCTGCAGCCACAGCTTCTGCACGTGGTGGCTTCCTGTGCTGGTAGTGGCTGGAGGAGATGGTAGGAAGGGGAAGAGGGAAGCCACCACGGCAGACTGGTTTCTCCAGGTCCCAGAAGAAGTCCTGGTGTCCTACGGTTAGACCAAGAGCCTGCTGTGCAGTACAAATGTGTGGTTTACATCACAGCACTCTATATTCCACCCCTGCTGGGGGACATATCTCAGGATCACGGGAATACCAGCATGTGCCTCCAGCTTTATACTTCCTTCACAGCTTCCTCACATGCCCTGCCATGACTTTTATAAACAAACCCTATTTTCTTCAAGTTTTTTCTCTAGCAGCATATGAGATGACATGTATGGGATACCCACTGGGGGTAGTCCATATAACAAAGATAGGGTCATAGACGACACTGTGTTTCCTTACAAAAAGCCCACTGCAAAGCACTATTCTCTGAAACGTGGTTTGATTTCTACTGAAAATCAAGTATTTCTGGAAAAGGCCAGAGAAACCTCCCCACCTTTCCCCTCTCCTTCCATTCCTGCACCTTTGACAGCAGTGCCCATGCAGCACTACATAGTCTGCTTCCCTCTCCTAAAAAGCCAAACCATTGATCAAAAGAAATCAAATGTGGCTTTTGGAGATCCAGGTGTGGATCCAGGTGTGGATCTTTTGCGATGTCAATCAACCCAAGTCAGAGGTTTACCAGTGCTCAAGAAGATTACCATGGCCTATGCCAATGTGATAGCAGATTGAAGCTGGAGACCAAGGTCTGCAGCTTCACGTCTGCTCCCAGGGTTCCAGGCACTCCTGTGTCACCTTATTCATGGATATGCATGGACACGTAGCAGCTGATCCCATGCCATCCTACCTGGGAAATACTTATCTGGACATTTATCATATGATTGCCGAGGCTTGTCCACACCAGTGCTTTTGGCAATTCACAGCTGAACCTGGACCACCCTTGAGCAGTTCAGGAGGTCCATCTCTGACCTAGAATATCTGCTGGGTTTTTAATAGCTGACACGGGGCAAAAGTAGGGTCAGCGTTACCAAAGGGATCAGCAGGACTGTTCAAAGTTTCTTGGTGGCTGCTCTGAGCCTGTCTAGACCTGTAATTGTTTTCTCAGGCATTACATGAGACCTGAGGTGGAGCCCCTCTTGTCTTTTACGTCACAAAGAATGTAAGCCCATATCACTTCATCATAAAACCTCTCGCGGAGGTCGCACAGTTCAGCTAGGTTGTAAAGTGCAGTGACAGTATTTTCCACAGATCCATCTTCTTCTTGTACCCCAGAGAAAAGCTCGTGTCTCTCATAAATGACATTTCAGGAGGGAATAAAATATTTATCAAACTTCCCAATGACAGCACTGTATGATTTTTTTCTTTCAGTCAGCAGGTCACAGGACAAAATTGCACCTTCACTCCGTGACTCAGTCTGATGGAGAGAAGAATCAACCTGCTTTTCATGAGGCTTTGCTCTTCATGGGTGAGGATTATCTAAAATGCCTGTAGCTTCTTTCCCACCAGAAACGCAGAAAGCAAATGGCCATGGGGCTGTGCTCCATGGGGTGGGAGAGGTGGGTCTCCTGGCTGTGTCTTTGCCCCACCATGGCCCAGGGTGCTGTGCCGAGGATGGAGACTGTGACCTCCACAGTTGCCCTGTCAGGTTTTTCTCTCGATTTTTCTCTGAGGTTGAATTGGTTAGGATTAATCCTACTGGTGTTATTTGCATTACAACACATCTTGGATCTGCAGATTTTGTTCCAGAATATGAGGTTTTTGCACACAACCTCAATGAAAGGAATTTATAAAAAATAAACAGTTCTGCACGGACTGTATCTGTAATGCCAGGGGGAAACGCCACCCTAATAGAACTTCTTGGCACCATCACAACTCACACATTATGTCACATTAACGTGTGTAGCACTCGTGTCTTGTACCAACATCATCTCCACCACCAGCCTGTTGGCCACAGCAGAACTTCGGCCCTTCCCAGGAGCCAGCAGCCAGGAACGGATCCCTCCCTGTGCCCACACGATCCCGCTGTCTCCTCCCGGGCACGGCCGCAGATTTGGGGGATTCTGTGGTGCCAGGAGTGTTGCACATCATCACGAACAGCGAACGCCCGTGGGGCAGCCAGGCTCAGCACCTCCTCCACCAGAACGCCTGTCCTGCAGCACAGCAGTTTCTTTTTCTTCAGCCCTGGGAGACCTTTGCTCTTCTCAAGTTAATCCTTTCCCACCTTTGCAGGCTGTTTTGCCACAGTGTATTTATGAGGGAGTAAAAATGAAAATACACTTTAAATAGATTCCCATTTCATTTACAAGTCTGTGCATGCCAGGCTGTTCCTGCTTCAGTCTTGCAGTTGAGCCTCCAAGAGAAACCTTTGCAAAATCACCCCGGGGGTGTCCCACCAGCTCCCAGTAAAGCATCTGCAGCTCCTAAGGGCTTATTAACCCACTTTGAACCAGCGCCTCGGGCTCCCAAAGCTCTTGGGCAGCCCTTAAACCGGAGCCAATGCTTTGGTTAGAGCCAGAAGTAATTCAGAGTAATTCAGCTCCTGAGCAGACCAGGTCGCAGCACAAAAGGATTTAAAGAGTGAAACCTGTATCAAACTCAGCAATATCTGTACATGACTTTCTTGCAAACCTGCTTTCAAGGATCCCCAGGGCTTCTGATACAATTTGGTTTAACTTTATTTAAAGATCAGCCTCTAGCAGACAATTGATTTTTGGCAGTCTCTGGGTGGTCATGGAAAACAAGGTTTACATTGTCTGTGCAGCCTCTTACCTCCTTCCATTAAAATGGGGGTTTTAAATAATACACTGAAAGTAGCTTATGTTCAAAGGGGAAACATGTATCCCAAAGGAAGAAAAAAAAAAAAACAAGATAAAAGATCAAAGAAGAAAATGCCACAGCATATGGTGGATTAGGCTGCTCTGAAAGTCTACCTGAATCCAGCTAAACCATCCAGATGATCAGCAGAGATGATCAGACCATCAGCGTGACCCACATCTGGATCACGCCGAGTCCCCTGGACGTGACTGCTCACATCCTTCCAGGCTGACGTGCCACTGTAATGTTTTTATCTCAAACATTTCGCTTAATAACTATGCAATTTCATTCATGCGATACATTTTTACGATTTAAGACCTGTGTAGAATTTTATGACTGTTTTTAATTTATCATACTAATTCAGACTGTAATACCCTGCCAGAGATGTAGAATGAGGTTGACATACGTCCCTTGCTCTGAATAGAATATATTAGACTCTAACAGCTAGAAAGAGTAAATTCAGGTTTTATCTCAGTCAGATCCATTTTGGCCCCTTCCTGCTCCAGATACCCTGCTATTTTTCTTTTGTTTAAAGATGAATGGTGAAGAAAAAGCAAAAATGAGAGCTATGCCTTTTGTGTATGTGCTCTTTCCAGTCTACGGAGTAAAGGAAGTAGGAAAGGTTATTACCTACAATAAAAAAAAAGAATTATTTTTCTTCTTGCTCTTCAGAGATTTGTTTGTACTAGGAAAATCTCGGATGGTTGGAGACTGACAAGTAGGGCAA
>JAHREE010150652.1:77199-105281 GCA_033628505.1 Tringa tobata
GTGTGAATATTTACATCCCATAGAGAGCATCTACTTAGGATAAAAGCACCACCGAGCGACCCCGCCGGCGATGCCAGACTGCGTGTTTGCAGCTGGGGGAATGCATCTTCCCCCACTCACCCCCAGCAGATGCTGCAGGACTCGGGGTGAGGTCCCCTCTCCCAGGATGCTGCCAGGAGCAGCGTGGCTCCTTACCTTGGCTTTCTGTCTCCATGGAGATGGCTCTGCGTCATCCCTTTAGCGCAGCAGCCTCAACCTATGCAAAATCTGGCCTCGTTTCGGGATCCCAGGGTGGAAACAAGCGCAGCGAGTTCTCCTCACCATCTCCTGCTGGGTGGAAGGTGCTGTCCCACCAGGGTGGTTGTCACACCGGGTACACAGTGCCGAGCTGCCTGTCCATGCCCAGCACTCAGACGCGGGATCACACGCCGATCAAGGAGGTCTGTGGTGCCCAGTGGAGGGGCCGTGAAGTCACCTCCAGCATCACCTGCCTTCACCCCACAGCACGGTGGGGGAGCTGAGCTGAGAAAGAGTTTTGTCACCATGATGCCTTGTCCCTGGCAAGAGCAGCGCCCGGTGCTCCCTGTGCAAGAGCAGTCGGAGCTGGCTTTTCAGCCTGCTTTTTGGTTCTCTGAGACGTGTGGATCTGAACCCTGGAGAGAGGACAGCTCACCAAAAGCACCAGCTGGAACCGGTATTACCTCTACCACGTGCAAAGGAACCCTCAAGTGCAAAGGCCAGACCTGCACACCAAGGAAAGCCCAGAGGCTGTTGGATGGGCTGTGCCATGCCATGACCTCTGGGCATTGGTGCTGCTCCTTCTCCACAACTCTGCCTGGGGCTGCTCCGGGCAGGGTTGGGTCCCTTCAGACCCAGAACCTGCTGGGAGGTGCAGAGGGTCTTCTCAGCACATCTGAGAAAGCACGGAGCAGCAACGGGGATGGGATGATGCTCCCTCATCACGCTCCCTGGTGTTCAGGAAGATGTGGCATCCATTTTTATCTGCATCGATTCATATGGTAATGCAGTCCCCAGAGGAGAGGAGATGTCCTGAGTGCCTGCCTGGGGAAAAACAAACAAACAAGCAGCTAAAACCACAAGGTTGGGAAGAAGAGCTTATTAAGGGGTCTCAGAGGGGAGAGAAAAGAGAAGAGAAGCACGTTGGGTTTATTTGAAGCAGACATCAGTGACCACCACGGCTGCCTCAGGCCCCATCCATCCCCAGGCTGCTGTTGTCCCGTGCCTGTATCCTTTCCTAAATCACCTCACCTCAATCACCAGAGTGATTTGATTGAACACATTTTAGATTAAAATTAGAGTAAGAGATTCTCCCTCCTAAACCCTCATTTCAGATTAATCCTGTATTTATGCTAAAAGTGAATGAATCAAATAATTGGAGAACTAGGACATGACAACAACTAGTATCGTCATACAGAGCTCCCATTAGCGTATGTGGGATTATATCAATTCAATTCCATCCTGGCGAGCAAAGATTAACCCTTTGTGTAGCCCTTTACCTCCTCATCAGGCTCCTGGGAAACCTCTATGCTGGCTACCCCTTGCTGGCCATCCCCTGTGCCGGAGAAGAGGCACGAGAACAGCCCATGGCCACCTCCAGCCCTCCTTTGTGTGATGAAGAAGGAATTGAAGGGTGCTGGTGGGTGAGCTGGAATGTGAGCAGATGGGGAGACATGGTGGAAATAAACTTAAATGACCTGGGGACAAGAAGCAGGTGACATGATGCCCCAGTGCCACCCTTTGCTTGGCCACTGATCTTTGGCCATGCTGCAGCCCCCCAGGATCTCTGCAGGGATGGAGGATGTGAGAGGACCAGTTCTACAAAAGAAACACCTTTGAACACGTGTTGACTCATGGAGTCAACAGGGACAGCCTCGCTGTGGAAACAGGCGGGTTGGCTGGGCAGAGGAGCTCAGAGAAGGGACCTTCACCATCTTCAACCTCCTCCTGCCAGAGGGACCATCCTCAGCTGGGAGTGAGAGCCTGAAGAAAGGTCTGAAAGGGCGCTAAGGACAAAAGGGATGCTGGAAGCCATGAGGGTGACAGGGCACGTGGTGACAATAAGGCAGGAGGTGGGAGACCCACAGGATGGGCTCATTCCTGGGTCCGTGGTCAGTCATAGCCATCCCTTTCCAGCCTGCTCCCACCACACAGCCTGAGCCAAAAGTCTTGAGCCGGGCTCTCCTTCCCCACATCCACAGGGCCATCGCACAGGAGCTGGGGGAGGGCCTGGGGGCTTTTTTCCAGATGGATTTATAGGCACACACACACACACACGAGCACCCCCAGTGCATGAGCACATCTTTCCAGGGCAGGAAATCCCCCAGCTAGGGAGGGGGCTTCGGAATAATCCCCTGGCCTTTTCCACGAACAGGGAGGGGAGGTCCCACCACGCTCCCCTCCCCGAAGGATTATCCGAGGAGACGTCTGCAAGACAAGTCTCACAAACACCTCCTCCCCCAGGAGCTTTTTTCCTCCCGTGGTTGTTCGACGAGTGACTGAAGGCCTCAAGATTTTTCCCAGAAAATAATATAAAACAGGTGCAGGAGGGGGTTGCCAGCTCCATCACTCCTCTACAGCTGCTGGCAGCTCCAGGAGCAGCCTGGCTTTGCACGGTGTGGGACCGTGGCACGCTAAAAAATGCAAACCTGGTCCCACAGGGTTCATTTGGGTTGCAGGAATCCTTGAGCCCAGAGGAAAAGAGGCAGCACACACATCCACACCTGCCACCGGGCCACCACCGGCGCAATCCCGCGTGGCCAAAACACCAACCTGCACCGTAACCCCCCGATCCAGGGGAAACAGGTTCCCCTGGTTGAGCTGGCAGTGGAAACTCCTGGGCAGTGGTGCTGTTCCAGTTTCCCACACGCACTCCCTTGTAGCCGTGACAGCACTGTTATTTTTATAGTCACACTCTGTATTAATCTGTCACCGATATCACCCCGACGCGGTGATCACTGATGCGGTGCGTGCTGGCAGCACTGCAGGACATCACGTTACCTGTGCAACCTCCCTGGCATAATTAAGGGTCAAGAAAGGCTGCTCTGACTGTCCAGCCTTGTCCTCTTGCCGGCACAAGCCAGGTAAGTCCTCCCAGTCATGTCCTCAACGTTGCTGGCTGCAGAAATGCCTTTGCTTTACCCCACCTCCACCTGGGATTCACCCCAACTAGGAAAGGTGGAGGGCACCAGTTTCTCCAGCTTAAGGGGAAAGGATTGAAGTGGTGGCATACCACACTTGAGCTCAGCAGTTTAAAAAGAGGAAAACTCGAGAAGAAATGAAGGGGAAACAAATCCCAGATCCAAAGTTGTTGCAGTGATGGGCACCCGAAGCGATGTGCAGGCACCCAGTGAAACCAGACCAAGGGCAGTGGGTGAAGAGTAGAGATGCAAATGCCAGCAGTGACCCTGAGCTGGTGGGACAGCCCTTGGGGAAGGCTGCTGAGGACACAGAATGGTCAGGGTTGGACAGGACCTTCAGAGGTCATCCAGTCCAACCCCCTGACAAAGTAGGGTCACCCAGAGCAGGTTGCACAGGAACGTGCCCAGGTGGGTCTCCAGAGAAGGAGGGTTTTGAAGCGAAATGTATGTGAAGAGCTCGTTCAGAGCTACACAAGTGGGATGTGGTGTAGGGTCCCATTAGTGTGAGGGCACAGAAACCGGGGATGGACCTTCAGTCACTGCATGATGGAGCATCTGGGCACACTTGTGCCTTTAATTGTGGCTGTGTCCACGTGTCTGTCACGGATGGAGCCACGCGCTTCACTCACAGAGAGAAGCAGCCACGCGTTCATTGATATAAAACAGGGATTTAACAAAGTTTGATGGTAAATGTGACAGCGGTTTAACAAGATTGGATGGCACAGCAGCACACTGGGTCATTTACTGCTCAGAGGACAGGGTCAGACAGAGCTGTCAGGGAGACCCTCCCGTTGAGTTGAGGTTCAGAAAGGACCCCCCAGTTTCCTAAACTCCTTCTCAGAGCTCTTCTCAAACCACCTCTCTGGGCAGCCTCTTCCAGGGCTCTGCCACCCTTACAGCAAAGACATGTTGAGATGGAACTTCCCATGTTCCAGTCACCGTGCACCACTGAGAAGAGTCTGGCCCCATCCTCTTGCCACCTGCCCTTTAGCTATTGCTCAGCATCGATGAGATCCCCTCTCAGTCTGCTCTTCTCCAGCTGAACAGCCCCAGGGCTCTCAGCAGAGAGACACCCTGCTTTGCCTCTGCCCAACAGTGCTGCCTGCTTTTCCCAGCTAATTTGGGGATGTTTCCTCACTCCTGCCCTCCGATCCCCTGCCATGTTTTTCGAGCAGATAAAGGTGAGCACCCAGAGGTAGCCACAGGGGGGACGTCTCCCATGGATTGTCCCTCCACAACACCCTTCTGCTCAGGTCTCCTGCAGACATAATGACACAGCTCGATTTTGGAGCAGAAATGCCTTCTTAAGTTTTTTCTTGAGCAGGCATCTGGCTCAGTGGTGGGGAAGACGGGACAAAGGCACAGGATGGGAAGGGACCTCACAAGCCCTGAGGGATTTGGTTAATGCAGCTCTGGACAACATGCAGCCCTGCCTGTCCTCAGCCTGCTGGGAGGGAGCTAGGGTGGGGAGATGCCTCCTGCCAGCGAGGGGCTGCTAACACCATGCTGTCATCCCCATCACGAGTTGGGTCGAGGCAGGAGCTGTCACACTTTGGGGGCT
The DNA here is from genome assembly GCA_033628505.1 of Tringa tobata. Taxonomy (NCBI): domain Eukaryota; kingdom Metazoa; phylum Chordata; class Aves; order Charadriiformes; family Scolopacidae; genus Tringa; species Tringa tobata. Next base: position 81,919 of record JAHREE010150652.1, read on the forward strand.
GCAGTCCCTCCCCGTGGGACGGAGCCTGAGCTAAACCTGCTGTGATGGGAACATCAGCCCCGGGGGGACGAAGCCCTGTGCCACCACTCCCCCAAGGGGAGAGAGGCATCCCCAGGTGTGAGCACAAACGCTGCCCACACACACACACAAACAAAATCCCCAAATCCTGGTGGAGCAGTGGTTGGGTTTGTCCGGGTTTCCCAGCCCATCGTGCAGTGCCCTCTGGTGCACGCTCAAGCGAGGGAGGTGTGGGGTGTGCAATACTCTCCCACTTCAAACATCATTTCAAAGCCAGTTCAACCATCGCTTCACTTAAACTGGGAAAAAAACCCACAAAAAACCCAACAACCACCCTTCAATCCATAGGGTTGAGTTGTTTTTTTTTTTTTTTGTGGGAGCTCAATCCATTTAAGATGGGATCTTTTCCAAAGTGATAGAAGCTATTCAGCATTAAAAAAATATCTATGTCATAATATTTCTCATATGACTGATGGCATTACAGGTGCTGATGGAGCGTTAGACATGACATCACACATTTCTATTATTTAAAGGGACAAAGTCAAGTTAAAATTAACAGTCCCACCTGCTCATTGAGCAACACGAGACGGGGTAACGAATCTGGCTTCGGTAAAATTGCTCTTGACTTGTGTCAAAGTGATGTGATTTTTTTCAAATACATATAATTTCCTTTCCCATTATGTTAGGACTGGAGAGACACACGGTGTCAAAATCCAGATCAGAATGATTGAGCCCTACCAGAGACAGCAAGGGCTTATCAGCTGGGGCTGTCGTTCAGCCGAGAGCATCCCTGCAGGAGCGGCGGTCGGTGGGGAGCTGTGCCCTGTTGCTCCCCAGGCTCTGCCCCAGCATCCCCAAACCTCCTCGACACCCACATCTGGCTGAAAAACCTCCCCTGGAAAGAGCCTCAGGGTAGTGGAAGGGGAAAAAAAACCCACGGCATTTCTCACCCAACTCTAGAAATCTGTGCTTTCTGGAGTTCGCAGCAAGAAGCTCCAGGGATGCTCAGGCTTGGCAGCGTGCTGTCAGCTAGAGTCCAGGATATAAAGTGTAATGAGCCAAAGTGAGCATGACTATTTGATGGGATGGAGGTATAAAAGAAGAGCGAGCAAACAGGCTGCTCAGGCCGCTGAAGCATTTAATGCCGCGAGGAAAATAATTAGCACCTAAAATGAAAAGGGATCAGAGTCTGAAGATGTCAGGAGAGTTAGAAAAGAAAAATTGGCATGGCAGGTCCAGGTGAACAGAAATGAAGACACAAGTGGAGATATTAAATGAAGTTTTCAGAAGAAGTTTAGGAAGCCTACATTCCATTCTAGGCAGGACTTTAATTTCCATGGGCTGCCAATTAGGTATGAGCTACAGGGGGCCTGACTTGAAGGATATTTAAATACCTAAAATGCATTCCTGAGCTCAGGGGCTGCAAGTTATTGATTATGAAGATGTCCTTGGGTGTGACCAGCATCTTGAAAAACCTCTGACCAGACTCGTGCAGATCAATTCTATCTCTGTCCCAGGAGCCTCAACCGTTTCAGAAATGGGATTTGGGACGGCCTGAAAACTTTGCCCACAATCCCATTTCTACAAGGGAACGTTGCTGAGAGTTTGGCTCCAGTGTTGGTTTGAAAACCACTCCAAGTGGCTCCGAGCCACTAACACAAGCCCAGCACAGTCTGGGCAGTGGCTGCACTTGCAGCTTGTAAATAGAGTCCAGGAATACGGAGCAGAGATCCAAAAGGGAATTAAAGGTAGGAGGCTGCAGCCACGGGCTGGTATAACATAAAGGAGAACAAAGCGATGGAAGGGAGGACCCAGGTCCTGCCCAGAGGACATGTGGGTACCATGTTTATCAGGGACACGGATGTGTGTTGTGGGACAGAGCAAGACCAAAGCCGACCAGCACGTTAACAGCAGCAGAGAAGAGGTTCAAGTGAGCACAAGAGGGAGGGATGGCTAGAGACAGCCACTTCGTTAGAGCGATTCACAAACATGGGTGCCTGGGGTGTGATCCAGGCACAGGTCCTTCCTTCAGAGACTCAGCTGTTATTGCTCCATTGGTAAATCAGCCTTGTAGGAGAAGCTGTCTGATAATGCCACCTAATTCCCAGCAAGGAGGGACAGATGCCTTCCAGTGCCTCTTTTTTTTTTTTTTTTTAAATCAGTATTCATGCTGTTAAGGAAGCTTATTCTGATCCATTTGATCTCTTCTTAGTCATCCAGCCCATGACATGGGCAGTACTGGAATTGCAGGCTCTACATTTCACTGAAATTAGCATTTCCACCCATTCAGACATTTTTTCCTCCAAATGATCCTCTGGGCCATCAGGTAGAAAATGCACAGGGCATCCATGGGGTGTTTCATCCAGAATGTCCATCAGTGACAATCCCACATTGCTCGCCTCTTCCACAGCCAGCTCAGCCCAGCACCAGCATCCCTGGGACCTCCACACCAAGATCCTAATGGGATACTCCAGGCTGTTACAGCCACATTTCCAAACATTCCCTCTTAATTGTGTCACCCCTGATGGGTCAAGACCCTTTCCCAAAATCTACTGGAGAGGCTCCAGCATTGCCCTTGGTGCAGCTGGGACTGGTGCCGGTAGGTGAAACCACCCTCAGGGGGTTTTGAAGGCCATCAAAGCCCTTGATCATGGATTTCCTCAGGAGTCTCCATCACCCAGAGACAACAGCAGTGCAATGTAAGGAGGGGCACAAAGGACCAAAGTAAGTAGAGAAGATGTGACAGCTCAGGGTCCTCAGGATTTGGGCTGGCTCTTACTTGGAGCTGGCTCAGTGCATTTCTTCACCTTGTCCTGGAGAGGACTAAGGCACTTGCACACACCACAAATGTGCTGCTTTGTAAATCCTTGTGTGGCTGAGATGTTTGAAACTGGAGGAAGGAGTTGCAGGATGGTTTATTCCATCCTTATTCAGCTGGTCTCAAAACAACCAACTTTGCAGCCATAAGGCCTTGTTGCCTCCAACTTTCTTTCTTGGGGATACTGAGGAGCCAGACCTAGAGCAAAATGAGAAATATGCCTTCTTCTGACAGTTCCTCAAACAGACACTGACCAAGTTATCTTGACATTTGAGAGTTTTAAATCTTCACACTTTTGCAGGTCTTGTTCTGTTGGGGAATCCGTGGGTTACCTGGGGCAAGGTCTTGGTGTGCCAGGCTCTCCATACACACATGAGAAGCGATGACCTTCATCTGAGCAGCTCCAATCCTGGGGTTACAGAGCCAAGACTTCCAGGGAGGTACTGGGTAAAACTCAGTCCCACAAGCACTGTCTGAGCTCATCAGAAAACCCACCAGCCTCCCTCCCCACTCCAATACAGAACTCAGTAATTTTTGCTTCCAGGTGAGAATATAACATCTCGAGTATGTAATTCCCACCAGAGGCAGGGGTGATGTGGCTGCAGCCCTGAACTGTTACTGCAGGAGTGATATTCGTGACTCAGCCACGACTTCTGGTGTGAAGCTGGACAGGTCTAAAAAGCCCTTCTGTCTGTCTGCCACCTGCAAAAGCAGGACTGTTAAGGACTGGTTTTCTCCAAGTGTTTGCTATTCTTCTACATTAAAATTGTAAACTGCCACGGCCAGAGATGGTTCAGACAATCATACTGCCTCCAGGCTTTTCCTTAATGCAAATAAATACTTCCACTGTGGCTATCGTAATCAAGAGCTCAATAATGCTGACACAACATCAATAACACTGCCTTAAGTGAATGAATGGTACAATTTGGGATCTTTGAACAGTCATCCCTTATACCAAAGCTTCTGGATTCAACATATCACTGTGAAAAAAACAGCAGTGAGGACCCTTGGCAGACTGTAGCAGCCAGTAGCCACCGGTGATGTGCTGATTTACTTGGGTTGCCACATGTTTGGGAACAGCAGATATAGCTGGCAATCATCCTTTGAGAGGTAAAAGAAAAACATCAAAACACCCCATTTGATCCCATCTAGGTCTGTTATTAGAAATCCAAAGAAAGTAACCAGAAGCAGGCAGGTAGCACCAGGATGTTTTATATTATTACTCCTACAATTATTACTAGAGCTGAAAAATCCTTAGGCTCAGCAAGACCTTTATAGAATAAAATATGAAAGTAAATTGCAGAGGAAGGCAAAATAATTGAAGTAATAAGTGAAAACACACAATGCACAAGTAAATACTGTAATCCGACAATGACTTTCAGTGCTGTAGAACTGAAAGGCTTCCATAAGAGGAAAACCAAGGAGCATCCATTCAGGGGAGCCTCCATAACACTCAAGTGTTTCTGCAACCTTTGAAGCACGTAGCAGGAAGCAATTCTGCCTGCATGGCTGATTTTGGGGGAGAATTGCCAAGAGCAGGGGGTCACAGGCAAGGAGGCATCATCTCTTGGCCTCTGGTGGAGACAAGAGCCTGGGCTAGAAGCCACCAGCTGTGGGCTGACTCTCTCAGCCAGGAGCAATGCAAACTGCCCCTCCAACCTCCCCAAAATCCGACCTCCCCCAAATCCAGGGTTTCCACTGGGCTCCCAGTGACAGCAAGGGGTGCTGCCTGGGCCTTCCTTCTTTCAAAAGATGCAATGAGAACATCTAGATGTTTCTTACCTCTGTTTTCTGCACTCTGATGCTCTCCAAGCTTGCTGGGCTCCTGTTCAGTCCTGGGACCATGCCGGTCTTCCCCACCTTGCATCCAGACTTTGCCAATTAACCAGCGTGGCTGGGGCTTGAGGGATGCTCACCCCTTGATCCTCCTGAAGCAGCAGCTCAGCCTGGGTCATTGCAGCCCGTCCCTGTGGCCCAAGCAGATGCTGCACACCAGGCTTTGCAACACCAACCCCAGCGGTGGTGACGCCCACACACGCAGAGAGGAGAGGTCACCATAGCACTTCACCTTGCTCCAGCTTCCCATTCCACCCAAAGCACGTGGCTTCAGCAGACCCCAGGCTGCAGCTTGTTCAACACAAGGTCCCAACGGCTCAAGGAGGAGAAACACTTGCAGTGGAGGTGAAAGCCTCAAGGGCTGGGACTTGTCATGCCTGCAGCATTGGTTATGGGTACAATGAGTCTACAGAGCAAGGTGCTAAAAAGAAGAGTAAATGAAGTATTGGCCAAGTGCTGTGGGAGTCCCAGGTGGAAAAAAGCACAATTTTCTCTTCATAGTCAAGGTCTCTCTGAAGAATTACTGCCATTCCCACTAATCTCTTTACTAGTAATGGTGTGGCACTTCAAATGATGGGACAAGAGGACCTTGTGGTATTTTAAGGATCATGCAGAGCAATTTCTTGTTCTCCTGCGGGATTTGTTCTTCTCCTCCTGTTTCCAAGCAGCAGCAATCACAGCAGTCCGTGTCAGGGTTATGCTCAGGGGTTTTACGATTGCCACAAGAAATCAGAAATGGATGCAGATGTTGGTCTCCATTTCCTGAGGGGATTAATGGCTTTGCTGTCACCCCCTCCACCCCCACCAGCATTGGCAGAGGATAACAAACTACCATGCAAAGAACACCTGTGAGGAGGGGGAGGCTTTTCATGGTTGGGTTTTGTTCTGCCCAGCTTCTTTACACCCCTCTCCGTGGGGCTGGAGGGGTTTGGTCCTGCTTTAAACTGTATTTCTCACAACAGTCCTCCAGCTCTCACCTACCTATGAAGATCAGTGGGATGCTGTGGGGCTGGGGAAGGAAGCGGTTCTTGCTTCTTCCTGGGGTTCAGGTGGCTCTCCTGGACCTCGTGGAGAGCAGACACAGCAGTCCCACTTGGTTATAGCTGGAGAAGGCAAGCTGTGTTTTAATCACATCTTTTACAATGCAGGCTTAAGGCTGTCAAGTTCACAGCAAAACAAGGTGTCCTTCTAGTTGAGTTCAAGCACGATGACCCTCTTCCAAAGCAGAAGCTTCTCTTGCTTCTGCATAAAAGTTATCTTGGATGCATATAAGAGGACTATGCTTGGAAGGAAATGTTAACTTCAAGCAGTCCCTAAACCCTTGTCCAAGTTCAGAAATGCATCCTGACATGGTGCCATGGAGGTCCAGCTGTCCAGTGTAAGATGTTTACAGCAGCTTCTTTGCTGGGAAGATAGTCTCCCCCTTCACTACCAGCAAGACTTTATTTATTTTAATCTTAGACTACAGCAGAATTTCGTTGGTTAGATTTCAAGGAACTTGCCTGACATTATCAGCAAAGCTTTTCTAAGCTTCTTGATATGATGCTGGGGGACAGGTAAAGGCGAGTTTATCATTTCATCCCTTCCACATTGGTTGGTCTACAGCAAGGCAGAGGACTCCACCAAGTTAGTTTCTGGACCCTGGGACCTGTAGGTAGATCTTTGGTCATTGGCTCAGTCGCTGCTGTTGTCTGCATGTCAAAACTCAGACTGGGGCAGATTATGGGCTCAGTTATACTGGTTTCCCACAGGGCAGGTCATTTCTGGAACATGTGGATTTCTCAGGAGCTTCCTGCAGACTGCACACGGGGACACAGGGCTGCAAAGGGCTACAGGGACTTTGCCTCTCAGTAGGGTGAAGATGGCAGTGGGCATGTACAGGCAGCACTGCTGAGAGCTTGTCTGCCAGCCAGGTGCCAAAATAAGCCTCAGCATTTCAAACAGCATCCACCAGCCTCTGATGGGATGCTCCCAGCCAGATGTTCAATGTGTAGTATGTGCTTTTGAAAATCTGACCTTTCTGGGCTTAATGGATTTCTCACAAAGAAGTGAAGCAGAGGACAAAGGGAAAGCACTCAGAAATGGGTTTGTTTCAAGCAAAGATACAGAAAAATGTGAACTTTCCAGAGCTGCTGGCATTTGCCAAATTGCAGTGGGAAGAATGAAGTGCAGCGTCTAAGCCTGACTCCTTCCTCCAGCATTACAATTATAAACAAATCAGTCCTATTTCTCACCGTTCTTTTTCTGTAGCTGTAATTTTTTTTTGTTGGTGATATTTTCCTGTAACTTTAGCTGGAGTGATACTGCTCCAGCTAAAACACAGCTTCCAAAAGTCTCTGTGACTAACTCAGAGCAATGATGAGTGCTATCACTAGGGGCTTTGCATTTTTAATCAAGGAGCAGAGCTCGTACTGAAGGGCAAGCTCTGGCCAAGCCACGAGTGCAGCCTGCCTGCCTTTGGGACCTGGGTTTTGGAGGTGAGCTTAATTTTATCATCAATAATTTCTGCAGAACATGCTGTACCTGCTGCGCTGGAATGGTGGAGCTGGTACTGCTCACACCCAGCAAAAGCATCAGAATTCACCTATTTTTCAAAGGCTGCAGGAGGAAATCAGGCCCACTCATTGCTCCTGGGCAGCTCAGTGCTGCCCCAGCCAGCAACTAGGACCACACAGCCTCTCGCTGAGCCCCCTTTCCCCTCCTGAAAGATAGGGAGAAGAGGGAGAAAAAGAGGGGAAAGGGAAAAAAAAAATAAATCATGGGTTGAGACAAAGACAGTCTAGTAGAAAAATAATGGAAAATGAAAATAGCAGTAATAATCGTAAATGACTATAAGAGACAGAAGTCACTCTCTCTGCCTGGTTGCCCAACCCAAGCAGAGATTGCAGATTCCACCCTCAACCAACCCCCATTTATATACCCACCAGTGACATCTATAGTAGGGAATATTCCACTGGTCATTCCATTGTTCTGTCCATGAAAATGAACAGTCATCATGAAAATGAAGAAAAGTCCTTGACTAGTATAAACATCACTTAGCTAAAACCAAAACAATATGCATTATTGACAGTCCTTTCATACCAAGCCTGAAAACACAGCAACCTCAGGAAGAAAATTAACTCTCAGTTGAAACCAGGACAAATGCACTTAGCCAGCATTTGCAAAATAAAGGTAAAGATGTGCTACGCCGTCATCCTTTCCTAGAGAAAAAGGCTGCTGAGGAACTACTCAATAATTAATGCAGTCTCGTAACTCCACTTAACTTGTATCGTTAATATTTACAGCCAAGAGAAGACAGGTCATGGAGCTGAGCCATGCAGAGACCACACAGCCCGGGCTGAGGATGTTTCCTGGTGCCAGGCTGGGATGCACAGAAGCAGAGAGGAGCACTTGGCAAACCCAGCCTGGGGTCAACCCACCACCAAAACACAGACCCGGGTGTGAAGGTCCTGGGGGGAGGAAGACCCCTGGATCCAAGAGGCTGTGCCCCAGAGCCCACCTCCCAGACCAGGGGACCTGTTGCTCATCATCCACTGGCAAAGAGGCTTCAGCATCAGAGGCGTTTGGAAAAGCTTAACAGGGCAGTGAGGAAGGGGGAGGAAGGCAGACACAGTCATCAGGGCTGTCTTCTCATCACCCAGCTCACACTTTGTCATCGGAAGCGAAGACCTTTCTCCCAAAACCTAGTTTTAGCGTTAAAGGTTTAACATCAGCGGAATAAATCAATGGCCATTAGACTACAGCGAGTGATAAGGTCAGCTGAATTAATCCAGTCCAAGGTTTTTAAAATTTCATAGCGATGCTTTTATTGGATCTGTTCCCTCAGCTCTTGCACACCAGGGACACAACTCCCCGTGCACACCAGGGCAGGGGGATCCAGCCACGCTCCCCGGTATCTTGCAGGAGTCAGAGGCAGGGGGTTCTGGGGAAAACACCCCCCCTCCAGCCCTGGCAGGATTGCAAACAGTACTGCAGGAGCAGCAGTAACCCTTTGGAGATGGGCAATACCAGAATATAAAGTGTGGGAAACATCTGATAACCTGGAGCCACGGCAACACAGAGGTTTGTGGTGACAGAGCAGCGCCCGCACCCTGCAAAGGGATGCAATTAATATCCTGTAACTGCTTCTACTTACAACGCACACCAGATTTACAGCCTCATCCCCAGACATCCCTCCAAAGAGGATGCTCTGTGTCCTGTGCAAGGGCAGCCACTGCCTTTCCTTCTCCTTGGCCACCAGCTCCTTCCCTGGCACCCAGACCACATTAACACAGCCCCAGCCCAAGTTCTTATCCCACCTTCCCTCCAGCTCAGCTTTTTATTAGACCAGATACCCCCCCATCCCGTTGCTCCAGAGCAAAACCAGCCACAAGCCACACCAGCCACACTGTTTGCTGTTGTGGGGACCAGCACGTGGTCACCCCCAGCCCCTGCTCCCCTCTTTATCTCCTTTTCAGATGCTCCTCTCCCTCCCCGAGGCACTGCTCACTGCTTGCCTTGCTGTGTCCCTGCTGCTGTCCATGCCCAGAGCCACCCACCTGCATCCTCCTAGAGCAGAGTCTTCAAGGAGAAGTGACTTTGGGAGCCCTTCCCTGAACCCCCTCCTCCTGCACCATGTACACGCACATTTAGATCATTAACTACTGATGATATTAAGCATTTTCAATTTAGCAATTTTCAAGAGCCTGAGGGCTCTCAGTTCCCTTCATTTTCCCTCTCCCCTCCCACCCTCAAAGCCCAAATACCATTTAAATGCAGTCTGTACCTCACTGGCCTGGCTGGGGGGGACCTGGCACTTGGGGGGTGCTGGGGAGCCCCGAGCAGGGCTCGTTAGAGACATTTCTCACTCTGGTACCTGCAAAACAACTGCAAATAACACCATCCAGCCCAGCTCACTGAACACTCATACCACCCACCCTCCAAGATGCTCCCCGAGGCTCGCTCGAATTTTTGCCACAAGGTTTTGAGTTTAGTTTTGTGGATTTATTTTTTTTTTTATTGCAACTATGAAACACGTCCTGATAAACGACATCCCTGCTTTTATGGCTCTTCCCCTTGTCTCTCTCATATATTTTCCCCATTTATGCAACTCTTTCTTTCCCCTCCCCGCTGTCCCTAGGCTTTATATCTTATGCATCATTCATCCCAGCTTACTGTCTTCTTTTAACACAGGCTTCTGGGAGATGCATATCTCCTTGAATTCCTTTTTCTCCTTCTGCCTTGCCCTGATTTGCACTCTCCCATCTCCACAGCTGCCTGCAGTCTTGCTGGGAACACTACATCTACAGAAGAGCAGAGGGAAGGAGAGAACCCTCGAGGTACCATTCATCAGACCTTGGAAAGTATCTGTGTGGTTTTAATGACCAGAGCTTGTCCCTGGGACATCCAGAGGGATAAGCTGCTGCTTAGCAGTGTCCACCAGCATTAATGCATGGGCAAGGGGGTGGGACAGGGCAACAGAGTAGTGTTTAGAGTAGTGAAATGCAAGGCTAAATTAGCAGAGCTGCCAGGGACAATTCTGGAGCACACCCAGAGCCTCCTATGCTCAGGGAGGATGCTGTGGTGGCTTCACAGCAGCGCCGATGAAGACACCATGTCCCCCCACCAGCAAGCTGCAGGGTGATGCTCGCATCTAAATCCCATGGTTAGCCCTTCCCTGAGCAGCACCTTTGGGAACAGCCACCACAGAAGCCATCCCTGAACCTGCCAGCTGGATTTTTAGCTGCAGTTCAAACACACACAGCCCACCACGGGGTCCTTGGTGTGCCCACCACAGCAGGTGCTAATATCCTGGTCCATCCTGGACATTTCTATTGCATTTCTCCACTGTTTGCTAGTTCTCAGCAGCGGACCAGCCAACACGTGGGCACAGCTCTGGGGTAGCTTGGTCTCCCCTCTCACCCTTTCCCTGTGCACCAATTCAAAACCACGGTGCAGATTTGCCAGAAAACCCAAGTCCTCCTTTGGTGGCATCTGCCAGACTTGCTGCATTAGAGCTGACAGCTCAACACACCAGAAAGCTCCCTCAAATTCCCCAACTGTGCTTTCTTCTGAACAAAAATGACAGCCCTGTGTAACAAATTGAAAGACAACAGCAAGCACAGAAGTAAAAACTTGGGAAAGGCTTTCCAGTCCTTTTGTGAAGCCTCTCAGCTTTTCATAAGCTACAGAAGCCTATAAATGTCCTGTCTCTTGCTTCTGACACTAGTTAAAAGGGTAAAAGCTTTGGAAAAATTACAGCCTACATCCAGGGCTGTTAGAAGAGCTCACAGCTGGGGATTTGGCTCCTTGTTGGTAAGAAAGAACCAGACAGAGCTGTCTCCATCTCCTTTAGTCAGGTACTGGCCCTGGTGACCACATCAGGTGTTAGTGGTCCTGGTGGTGCCTGCCAAGCTGGGACCAGCACTTCTCTACCAGGCCATAAATGCACATAAAATTTTAGAGGCAGAGCGTGGCAAACTATTGCTGAGGAGATGTAACAGCTTTTTAGATGCCTTTTTTTTTTTGCCTGTACTGAACGAATTAAAGCAGCAGGTCCCTCCTTCCAGCAGCTCCTCCACTTACCAGTAGCTCAGAGACCTTCTCCAAGCAAGTCCACAGCTCTTGAGCCTCATAAAGCTGATAAATACATAGACAGGTATATGTAAGTGTGACGTGGGTTTCAACCTTTCTTTGGGGTAAGATGTTCAGAGCCACTGTTGACCTCCCAAAGCAGAGTCAGCAGGAACCCTCCCACCCCAGCACCGTGGTGGAGCAGAAGCAGGGCTGAACCAGGGAAAGCCATCAGTTAGGTCAGAGTTGGATGTGGGGCAGCCTAATGCCAAACCCCAACTGGAGAACTTCTGGGAGTGATGGGCCTTCCTCAGGGTGGGAACACACGTAGATGAGAAGCCTCTGGAGGCAAATTTGGCCATATCAAGCTACTATTCCCAGGGTCTTCGTGGATCAGAAACGCTTGGGCACATCCAGAGGCAACGCTGTCACAACCCATCCAAGGCTTGACATCCCTTGACAAGGCCCAGAGATCCATCCTGCTGTTTCAAAGCACATCTCAGGAGTAAAGCAGGGGTGACCAGCCACAAATGAAGGACACTGGGATTACTCCAAGGCTGTGACCAAAGCCTCATCCCACCTGGAGCTCTCTTCTGCATCCAGGCAAGGGGTACACAACCAAGCATGACCCCAGGAGGGTGATCAGCTCACGCTTCTCTTACTCAGCGTTTCCAAAGTGCAGTTCACTTCTGAGAGGATTTCAGATTAAGCTCTTTAAGTAACAAAGCAAGATTTTTCCTTTAAACCCCTATTTAATCACATAATCCTGAGGGAAGACCTCTCCTCCCCTTGGGGAAAGAAAGAGGAGTAGGTTTGCTGAGGGAGACATAATTACTTTATCCCCATATAATTGGATGATATTTGCTGATTAAATATAGAAATCCTTGGGGAAAGTTTGATTTTTTGATAATTTAAAGATCTTTAAGAAAAAAAAAAAGCTGATACTCCTCTAAAAATCCCCCAAAACTACAGGAAGAGCCAACCAAGAGGCTGGGGAAAAAATGGATCATTTTCTGGTGGCTTTGTGGTGCAAGAAGCAGACCATATTTTGCCTTCTCTGCAGGAAGATGCAGGAATAATTCATGACGAGTCCTGTTATCATCCAAAGCATCAAGGAGCTAAACCACCTCCAAGAGGCTGGCTGTGGTGGGAACTGGAGGGGCTCAATACCAGGGAGGTTGACATTTTGGATGACCCAAGGCAAATCTTGGCTCTTAGATGAAAGAGATCACCAGATATTTTGAGTTGGAAGATGCCTCCAGAGTTCTCCAACCCAACCTGCTCCACAAACACAGTCAGCTATGGCATCACACCAGGTTACTCAGGGCTTTTTCCAAGTTGGTCCATAAAACCCCCCAAGGATGGAGGCAGCACGGGCACATGGAGCCAGAGCTTCACCTCCACCCAGGAGCCTGCAACATCCCCATCTCCCACATTTGCCAACACCAGGGCTGCTGGGATGCAGTATCTGCCACTAACCTGTCTATGTGTGCAACAAGGAGGCTTGGATCACCAGGGCCTCCAAGGAACAGAAGATGAGGACCACAGAGCCCACCCAGCACAGCCCTGTGGGGAAGCATGTTTCATTGATGGCAACAAAGTGCTTTGAGGAATTTAGATGGAAGACACGAAACATCAAATAAAAACCCTTGCCTTATGTTATCAAAGCAACAGTGAAGCAGATGTGGAAAAAGTCTAGAAAATATTAACTACTATTAATATAAAATATTATTGGATACCTAAACAATATTAAATCTCATTTTCTGTCTCAGACTCTCAAGATTGCTCTATGAATCTTTTTGAGTTTACTCAGCACTGCTTATGTTTAATGTAATTTCAGCACATACATACAAAGGAAGCAGCTGATATGAGTTTGAAATCTGTTTCATATGTGGAGCAGTTGCCTGCTGCCAGTGTTCCTGCAGAACTGATCCTCCACCCATTGGTCAAAATTTAGATCTCAGACTACAAAGTTGTTCAGATAGTGAGAAAAACGCTTACACCACTGGTAGCTGCTCTTTACACTACTCTGAGATCACAAATGGTGATACAAATAGCAATATCTGCTCATGTTACTGTTGGGGATTTAATGATAATGAATATGTCAGACCATTCCACATCACACCCGAGAAAGGAGTGTTTGGTTGCAAGCCCACACCACAGCATCACCTGTGATGGGGACAGCTGAGCATCGGGACCACTTTGTAAGTGCTCTGTGGAGGAAGCCAGCAGCAAGGACATCCCAGAAGATTCCCTCAGAGCTTCGTCCTCTGTTGCCAAAGTGCTGGCAGTCCTCACACAGGTGATCCCTGCAAAGCCCCTTCCCTCCTCCAGCAAATCAGCGGGCATCAACAGCCAGCAAAGAGGGACTGGGGACACCCATGCTTGGCATCAGGGGGGCAGGATGGACTAAGAGCAGTAACCAGTGCCTGGCACCTTTCCCTGGTGGCCCTCCAGGGTGGTGGTCCCCAGAGCATCACCTCCCCAACACTCCCAGTCCACTCTGCAGACATCCAGATCTCTTGTAGAGACAAGACCCCCAAGAATCAAGTGATTTAGGGAGATTTGGTGCCAGGTTTCGTTTAACAGTCTTGCCATGAAGCCATAGCTCAGCTCCCAGGTAACCCAGGACCCTCTGCTCCCCTTCCAGCAGGAGACACATCTGCACCAGCAACATCCCACCCGTGGCCTCGACGAGCCCCGTAAGGGAAACCTGCACAGCATCATTTACAGCAGAGATCAAACAGGGTCCTCAAAGAGATCAGAGTTTTACAAGGATTGTTCAAAAGCATCTGGACATTCGAAGGGGACTCAGCACATCCCGGGGTCAGGTGCCCAGGAAAGGCTGCCAGCACGGATAGGAAAGTCTACTGACCCCTCCCTCACTCCAAAGAAACTGGCTATAAAAATAATGTGAAAGCCTGCTTTAAAAAAGAAATAATACTCAAGACCACTTCCGAAAGATGCAGATGGATGTGCAGGCTCATTGGGTTTTTTTAACAGGATTAAAATTACCAAAAATCACTTTGATGCACTCAGTTATTAGAATATTAGCAGGAAATACACATCTGAGACAGGCTGGACAGAAAGGAGTCAGGAAAGAAACACCTACAAGTTACTGTCTGAAACTCAAGCTTTCAATATAAACATTGGCAGTTTTGCTGTTGTGGTTTTTTTCCTCTTTTCCACTCAAAGTATTGCCAGTGCTGACGTCTTGCCAGACGCAGAATTTGAGCCAGGTTTTTGGAAAAAACAGGCAGTTTGGCACGTCTGGGTTTTCCTGCACCTGGTTCGAGGTGAGAGGGATCCTTAAACCCACACGTGTTGGTGGAGCCTTGGGTTGGACACACAAGTGCCAGCAGAGACCCCCCCAGTCCTGAGAGCCCAGCTGCTGCCCGAGCCAAGGTGAAGGCAGCAAGAAGTCCCTGCTGCCACAGGGGAGGTGGAAGCATCACTGGGGGGGTCTCTCAGCATCCTTTGAGACAATTGCTCAAGGCAGGAAAGAAAGACCCAGAGCCTGACCTCACGATCGCTTTTCTACAGCCAAGGAGAGGAGCACGAGAACCCAGGTGGGGCAGAGGGAGAAGCAGCAGGACGAGATGGAGCCATGCCAGAGGCAGGAGGGTTAAATGAGAGCTTAAATACAGTAATATATATACATATTTTGAAATACAACACTATATACACATATTTTTGTCTTTTCTGGGAAGTCTGAGCACACTTCTAGCAGTTCCTGCCCAACCCATCCCAGAGTGCCGAGGTCATCCACCCCCCATCCCTCAACACATCTCGTATCATGCCAGGCTTAATGGAGGAAAATAAAGGATTCAGGCAAAAAGAGATGCTGGATCAGTAACACACTCTTCCTCACAGCCTGTGGGGTTCTAGGCACCACCACAGCCCCCAGGGAACTGGTCCATGCCAAGGCTCCTGGTAGAGATGATTTTTCAGCCTCTGGGAGATCTCAACAGGATCTCAGCAGTCCCTTTTTTCCCCCTTTGTTTTTGAAATTATAAGATTAATTTTGGTTATGCTGTAAAGCACTGGAGCAATTGCTGCTCTATTTCATGGCCATTTCCCAGCAGGTTTCCCCACCCACCACCTGCCAAGAATCATGCCCACCTCTAACCCCCCTGCCAGGAGTGGGGTGCACCATCCTCCTCCTCCTCCTCTGCCTGCAGCAGAGCCAGATCTGGTGGGACAGAGCTGCCAGCACCCTCACCTCATGAGTCCTCAAGAAACACAGCCAAGGGACCTCAAAGCCACCACTAACCTCACCAGCACAGTTCAACGTGGCACCATAAGCAGCACATCCCTATCCCTGGTCCCACCAGGCTGCAAGACTCACCTTGAGCACCATCCACAAGCAGAGACATGCTTCAGCATCAGCTACACTATGCTCAAGCATTCACAACCAAAGTTCAAGAACACCCTCCTTCCATTTAGGCAGCCCCCAGTGGCTTTTATACCCTTCCCAGGTGCCTGCCCACATCCCCCCTTCCTGCTGTCCTTATAGCAAACTGGATCCACCTGTAGAGAAGTCACCTGCTGCTGGTTTTCCTCCTCCAGTGCCCTTTGCCAGCCACTTTGCTGCTTCCACACAGCAGTATGGTCCTCACAGCTGTGAGAAACACCCCGTAACGCTGACGTAGGAGAGCACAAATTGCAGAAAGTGGAGGTTTTATGAAAATAACTACAGAGGCTGAGTGGGTTTTGCTGTTGGCCACTTCCACCTTTCCCGTGGTGCCTGAGGGTGCAGGTGGATGCTCGCTGCTGCTCTCCAGAAGAGCTCTCAAGAAGCCACGGAGGGATGCTGGGGAAGCAGCAAACACCTTGAAGCCATGGATAAACACACCTTCCCATAGATTTGATGTTACTGACTGCCCTAGGAGTGTGTATCCCTGGAGTCTGGGCTAAGCATGGGTCTCCCACACCCGGCAAGCACCGTGGGAGCGCCAAACACGATGCTTCCAGCCATGCACCCCACCCTTGCTGTGAGTCTTCCAGAAATCTTTAGGAAAATGTAAAGGAGGGGAAAAATGCAAAGAAGGGAAAACATGGGAATAACCCGTTCTTAAGCACTAGCACAGGAAGGAGCTGCATCCACGAGGATGGAGCAGAGCGCTGGTGAGCCCCGCTCACCTGAGGAGGTCCTGCCCTCGGTGGTGCAATCAGAGCCATCAATCCCTGCAGGGGGGACTGCGGGACCCCACTCCCATTTGCTGTTTTCACATTTTCCCTTTTAAAATAACAGGCAACAGGTCTCACTCCCTTTAGATACATCCAGGATGAGCACAGCCTCCCGGGCCGGCAGCCTGAGAGCGGGCACCGACAGCCCAGAGTGACACCAGGACAGGGAGGGGTGCTCCATCCCCCCGAGACCCCAGCCAGATGTTGTCCCTCATTTTGTTAACAGAAACCTGCTACTTTCTTACAGGGCTGTAGAAAACTGCATCGTGTCTACTCCTTGTCTTTAAGCTCACATCAACCACCCTACTGGGGCTTGGTGGGACTTGTCCCATCCTCTTCTCAAGGGCAAGGGCTGACCCAAAGGGAGTGAAGGAGAAAAATGTGGTGTCCCCATCCACTCTTCAGCCATAATCCCCTTTACAGAGAGCTCCAGGACCAAAGGAAACCCAAGGATAAGGTGATACAACATCCCTGAGGTGGAGCTCAAGTCAAAAAAGCTGGATAACAACTTCAGTTCCTGTGGCCGCACTTTCTCACTGCTCTTTCTCCACAGACTTTAGCAGCTTTTCTGGCTTATTTGTTTAAAGGGACCAAAAAGCTTTGTTCTGAGCAGGCTCTGGGAGAGCAGCGGTGCAGGTATCTCGGAGCCACCCGCGTGTGCTGAGCAGAGTTCAGAGCAGCTTTTCTTGTAATGCTGTAAGCCTCCTGCCAAAGAACAATATTTTTTTTATCAGTGGGCTAATGCCACGATCCGGCCTTTCGCAGCCCTGGCTCCTGCCTGCAGAGCTCACTGCTGGTCTTCCTTCTGCATTCACCTGGAGAGTAGATTTCCATAATACGTGGCGGATAATTTCATATTCATATTCATAATTTCATATCGCTCACGGGCTGGTCTGCTGGAGGCGACCACAGCACGTGAAAAATCCCTCCAGGGAACCCACATTGAAATACACCACACAGCATCAATCCTACCCAAAGGTACCCAGGTGGATTCTCACTTATTCGCTCCCCAGCAAGGACTTTGCAGCCTCAGTGCAACAAACCCCAGCGCTGGAGAGGACAACTCTGCTAGAACCTGTGTCACCCCGATGCTGCAGGAACAGCCCGTGGTGGCAGATGCCCCACCAGCCCCTGGTGGCAGATGCCCCACCAGCCCCTGGTAAGGTCTGACCACGGCCAGGGGGAAAACCAGCCCCTGGCACACAGCAGTTCACAGGCAGAGGCTGGATGTGAATCAGAAACAGAAATATGGGTTAAGGCTTTAGGTGCCCAGCCTGCACCTGGGCAAGAAACAAAATAAAAAGGAGAAAAGTCCAAGTTAAACCCCCCAGGCTCAAAAAAATGTGTCTTCACATCTCCGGCTTGCAACCACAGAGAGATGGGAGCTGGTGACAGATGGCTGGGAAGAGCCATCCCCAGTCCAGAGGGACTGGAGTGAGGATGGGAACCCCTGGCTCCCCAAAACCCAAGGGGCACCTTGGCACCTTGTTGTGCCACCAGCACCCATCCCCTGAGGGGAAGGGGAAAGAAGAATCTGAAGCCAAAGGCTTGTCCCAGAGTGGCAAAGAGAAACTGTAAGCCACAACTAATTCTCTTTGTTATTTTGTTATTTATTGTATTACTGTTGTTAATTAGCCTATTTTCACATTAAAAAAAATGACTTGCAGGATCTCATAACCTGTTGTGGAGGTTTGGGCCAGGCTGGAAACGAATGGCAGATGCTCTCTGACCTCTCTCCCTTCAGAGAAGAGGAGGGAGAGAGAGAAAAGAGACTTACGAGTTTAAAAGATACCAAACTACGTTAATGAAAATATTAATACAATAATTAAAGGGAAATAGTGAAATACATACAATATATACAACCTGTATGGAACTCCGAGGATGACGACCACACCACCAGCAGGCACTGGGGAAGTCCCGGACTGGATTCAGCAATGAATGGGAACTGGATTCTGGATCTGGATTTGGGAATGCACGGATCGGGATCAAAGGCAGATGAACAGAGGGAGTCCTCCTTGGATACCGGCCGTGGAAGGAGACTGACCCCTTTGATGCCTCAGCTTTTACACCGAGCACGGGGCAGATGGGATGGAAAACCCTGTTGGTCAGTTTGGGGTCCCCTTTCCTGTCCCCTCCTCCCACAGGGGGGATCCCTCTAGACTTTTCTGCTTCCGACCCACCACGGGACAAATAACGCGGTTGGCTGGCTTTGGTTGGTAAAGTGATAAGTATAATATATGTGTATACTTATATAATATATATATTTACTTATAGCAGTAAGTATAAGTAGGGACCTTGCTGCACACCATCAGATCCTGTCGCTCCGTTGGCTGAACAACACGCCGTGAATTTCAGCGAGTTCAGTTAAAAGAGGCTGTAGCTGCAAAAATCAAATTGCTGAAGAGAAAATCAGTTCTGCTTTACCTCGAACCAGAAGATCGGTCCCGTTTTACAGGACAGCCGTAGCTTTTATTTTTAAAAAACTAGAGAAGAGTTGCATTTGCAGCAGCCTGAGTGCCCCCCTGTAAATGCCCCCCCGCCCCAGCTGGTGGCTGCTGTGGGGCAGTGTCTCAATGAAATAAAGCACTGGTGGGTCTGTTTCTGTGTTTCTGGGCTGGATTCCTACAGATCTTGCCTTTTATTGAAAATAAACCCCAAATGAATATATTTTTTAAAACCCCTGAAGCTGCTCCCCCCGGGAAAGGGTGGGTGCGTGGGACACAGCGGCGGCAGGGTGGGGAGATGGGGAAAAGAGCAATATTTTACCCTCATTTTCTTGCTGGGCCGCTGCACCAGGAGGCTTTTGAGCAGGACCACAGACCCTGACCCTCAGAAAATAAGCTGAAATTTCTGAACTTCCAAGTCCTGCGACCTCCTGGATGTCCAGGATGCCCTGTCCCTCCTGGACCACCGAAACGTTGGAGCCAAACACGGGCAGGGAGGAAGAGAATGGCTTTGGGGTGGGAATGGGTAAAACTCTGATTAAACCAACACTGAGCATTGGGTGGGTGTGTTTTATATCCCATGTTGGGGGAGGCAGGAACTGGTGATGGAGCATGGGGTGCAGGCAAACCTCCCTGGGGGCTCTGCACCCCCCCAACACCAGGGGCTCTTTGGGTTTTGGGGTAAGAGATGGAAATAGTGATGCTAAGGGCAGGGGAGGGAGGTGCCCCAACAAGGGGGTGAGATGCTCTGGGTGATCCACCAGCTGCCTGGAGGCACGGTTCACCCCTCGTAGACCCCTCACAGAGCTTCCTGGCTGGGACCTAGAGACAGAAGAGGCTGTAACAAGCCCAGAACTTCACAGCCAGGTCCCATCTTCGCGATGATGGGGGGAAACCAACCTGCCAGCGGGGTTTCACCCGCCATCCTACCCCAGCACCAGCCCCAGGAGAAATTACCAGTTGCCTCCGACAGCTCCGACAGCTCGGGGCGGGGTGGGGGGGCTGCGGATAATTTGACGAGCTGCTTCACATTTCCCGGGGCAAGGCATTTAACAGCTAATTATTCATGTCTTTGATGCTTTCTCTCTGTTTTCCAAATACCATGTATTTAGCGCTAAGATGATTTAAACAGCTGATCTCATCTGAGCCCCCGGGTAAAGAGGATGAAACTCGGCGGCGGTGGCGGGGGGTTAAGCTCCCAGATGGCTGCCCCAGAGGTGAGGATGAGGTTATCATCAGCATCCCTAAAACACCCCGGGGACAGGAGGGGTGTACGGCAACAAGACAGCAGGATGGAGGTGATGGACCAAGCCCTGGCGCTTGTAGGAGGTGAATGGACACGTCCTTTGTCCCTTATGGCCACCTGGTTGAGATGGCCATGGGCTTCCAACCCTCCCTGCAAACGAGGCTTAGGCAAGCCAGGCTCCATCAGAGCCAAAAAATGACACCACATTTTGGGGGATTTCTCCCATTGGCATTTAACTGCATTTTTTTTCCAAGCAATTGCTGCCGCTCTGAACTTTTTCAAGTTTTCTGGTTTGTTTTTTTTTTTTTTTGGCTGGAATGATTTCTCACAAGCTTTCTCATTAGCTTTGATCTATCCTGAAAAAGGTTTTGTTGGTTTTTTTTTTGGTTTAGAAAATTTAATTTGAAAGATGCCCCCAGTTGCTGTTGCAAAAGGGGAGGGAGCCCTGGGCCTTCCCGTGGTCTTGGCTTCCCGTGGTGGGGGTGTCCCAGCAGAGAGCACCCACCATCCCAGCAGCTTCTCCCTGGCTTGGAGCCCACCCTGAGAGGAGATGGGTAGAATGTGAAAATACCAAATCACCGAAGCAGAAACTGTCCAGAAGGAGAGACCCTTCCCAGCCCATCTTCCAGTTCAAACATTCCTTTTTAGGTTGTGAAACCCTGGAAAAGTTTCCTTCTTCATTCAAAAGAAACAGTTTATTTGAAAAATACCCAAACTTTCAGTTACTGTGTTCCTTAAAAAAAAAGTTTAAAATACATGAAGGTAGAGAAAAGTGTAAGAGAGAATAAAATAATTTTTAAAAAAATCTAATTAAATATCCCAGCAGATTTAATCTAAGTTTCATGGAAAACCAGAACTGAGCTTGGTCCCCGCAGCCGGCGGGATTGATCCTGGCTCCTCTCTGACCTGGACTGCTCCAGCACAGCCGGGATGAGGGATTACCTGCTGCAGCTGGTTCCTGCCGAAACAAACCCTCTTGTACTAGAGATGCAGCAATTTTTGGCATCTTCTGTGTTGCTTCCCTCCCTAAATTACATGGTGGAAGTGGGGAGCCCTGTGCAGGAAAGCCACCCCACCGCAGGGCTGCATCTTCCCTACCTCCACAGTGTCCTTCCTCAGAGCCCACAGCCATCCCAGGAGACCTGTCCTTGGGAATAACCATTTTGGACACTTTTAATAGACATATGGAGCTGTTGGCCTGGGCAGCACGAAGACAGAGAGGCCGGGAGACAGAGAGACAGGATGCTCCAGCCCCGGGGATGAGATGTCCCTCAGATGGGATGTCCCTGGGATGGGATTCCCTTGGGATGGGATGTCCCTGGGATGGGGTGCCCTTGGGATGGGATGTCTCTGAGATGGGGTGTCCCTGGGATGGGATGTCCTTGGGATGGGGCGTCCCTGGGATGGGGTGTCCCTGGGATGGGGCGTCCCTGGGATAGGGTATCCCTGGGATGGTGTGTCCCTGGGATGGGATACCCTTGGGATGGGATGTCCCTGGGATGGGATGTCCTGGGATGGGATGTCCTGGGATGGGATGCCCTTGGGATGGGATGTCCCCGGGATGGGGTGTCCCCGGGGCTGGGTGCTGCAGTCAGGCCAGCATCCTCCAGGCTGGTGTTACCGAGTGGTGTTCCCAAGCCACCACGTCAGGTTTTTTGAGGTATAAAAGGCAAAGGCCGGGTCAGGCCCAGGGATACCCATCAGGGATGCTCACGCTGGGTCCCCTTTGGCTGTGAAAGGTGGCACAAGGAGCTCTGGCTACTCCGGTCCCCGGGGAGAGGGCAGCCGGGTACGGGACCTGGGGGTAGAGCACCGGGAGCACAGAGCAGGCTTTTGCTAAAAAAAAACAACAAAAAACCAAAAAAACAAACCAAAACCGAACAAAGAGTAGAACTAATAGAAAGCCTGCTGTGACAGTAAATTATTTCCAGTCCGACACGAACAGCAGCTTCTGGGGAAAAATGCTTTAAATCACCAGCCTAAATATAACTGTTCCCGGCATCCGCCTCCCCGCGCCCCCAGGGTCCCTCGGCACCAGCGGCTCCAGGAGCCCTCCCTGCCCAGGTCTCCCCCCGGGCACCCCCTGCCCGCTCCCTCCCGTGGTCTGTCTCCACCCGGGGCTTCCCCGCTTGCAGAAATTTCTGCTAATTAATTGAAACCAGCAATTTGCTCTTAGGGGTTGCTCACCCACCTCTGCCATCTTTCTGTGAGCCTTTCCCAGGGATGGGAGATCATCTCAGCACCACCTTTTTGAGGATTGCTCACGACATGGGGCCACCAGGGCTGTGCAAATGCTGGAAAGATCTTTTTTTTCTCCTCAATTTTTCCAAGTAATAATAGAAAAAGGCTTTAGGATAAAAGATTTGTCTAAGCACTGGGGAGCCAACCCAAGCATGGTGGTTCTGCTCCAGGAGGCTGGGGGACACGGCCACATGGGCTTGTGCCCCACATTGGAATGGGGATGTGGGCACCAGGGATGGAGCAGCGGATGGTGACAACCATAAAATCACCCCTGGTTTGTGCTCTCATTGGCTTCAGTCATGCCCCTGCTCCCCGGATTTTGGGAGCGAAGATTCGGGTTGGCTGAAGGAGCCAGGTGATGCCTGGTGTGGATTCCCAGCCTTCTCCTAAATGTCCCATCGCTGCTGGAGATGAGACCCAAGAGCTCCTGCCACCTCCATCCCTGCTGCAGCGAGCGGTCGCTGGTCGGTCCCGCTTGGTGGAGGAGGGGAGGAGACTGAGACCCAGCTGAGGAAGAGGAGGGGAAGGAACTGGTGAGACCCCACCTCCGGGAAAGCTCAGCTCTGGAAAAGCAAGGGCTTCCTTTGAAATATTTCCCCGGGATTAAGTGCCTCCTCCTCGTTGCAGGGAGCTGCTGGAGCAGCACATGTTCTCACTGCCGGGCCGGGTCCCCTCCCGCGGGGCCCGCAGCCTTTGCCAGCTCCTGGCTGAGTTTGCAGTTGACGAAACGAAAACGATGCCCCTTCCTTCAATTAATTCAGATATCTTCTTCCTTCCCCCTCGAGGCACAACAGCAGCTCTAACTTCATAAATGATTTAGGAGCGGAGCCAGATGAAGACAAAGCTGACGGATGACGATTCTCCGTTTGGGGGGATGCTTTCCTGCTGGAGATTTTTGGAAACAAATATATCTACCCTCATCCAAAACCCAAAAGCAACCCCTTCCCCCCCTTCCCATCCCAAATGACTCACCGGTGAGTCAGGGCACAAGGGCAGCACGGTGGGGAGGGATGGATGC
>JAHREE010150653.1:0-14163 GCA_033628505.1 Tringa tobata
GTGACATTTGTTTTGCTGCGTTTCTACTTTTGCCCCATATTTTCATGCCCCCTTTAACAAATCAAAGCACTTTTATTTCGTCTTTAAAATTGCTCCTGTGGTGTAGGGCAGTAACTGAGCCTTGCGAAGATGAGCCTGCTTGTGTAACAATGGTGATTTTAACATCGCAAAGCAGGAGGGAAAAGAAAAGGTGCTCCACACAGATGAAATGTTGACAACTTCGCATGCTTTCTTTTCAAAGCACAGTGGAAGTTACTTTTATGGTGTGTCCAGGGAAGGACACATGGAGAGGAGGTTGAAAACCTTCTCCTGTATCACAGAATCACGTGGGGTTGGAAGGGATCTCTGGAGATCATCTCATGTACTCCAACCCCCTGCCAAAGCAGGGCCACCCAGAGCAGGTTGTACAGGAACGTGTCCAGGGGGGTTTGGAATGTCTCCAGAGAAGGAGACTCCACCACCTCTCTGGGCAGCCTCTGCCAGGGCTCTGTCACCCTCACAGGAAAGAAGTTCCTCCTCATGTTGAGATGGACCTTCTTATGTTCACGTTTGTGCCCATTTCCTCTTGTCCTGTCCCTGGGCACCACTGAAAAAAGCCTGGCCCCATCCTCCTGACACACACCCTTGAAGTATTTATAGGTGTTGATCAGATCCCCCCTCAGCCTTCTCTTCTCCAGACTAAAAAGACCCAAGTCCCTCAGCCTTTCCTTGTAAGAGAGATGCTCCAGACCCCTCATCATCTTTGTAGCCCTGATTCCATGGGCTAGCTTGAGGAAAGATAAAGCAAGAATATAATCAGCTGTTCAATCTATGTAGATATTTGTGGCAGCATTTTTTTAGAGAATCTTGCAAATCCGTTATGCGATGCTCAGATGTAAGCAGAGACCTAAGGGCGCTCCTCTCCCCTAGGCTTCCAAACTGAGCTGTTGGACCCACGAAGGGCATTTGCTCCTTGCCTTGCTTCCTGTTGGGATCCAGATACATATTGTATTCATTTCAGCCAGGGAGAAAAAGAAAACAAAAAAAAAAAAACAACAAACCAAAACAAACCATAAATCTGCAGAGTTGGAGCTGTTCTGGCTGCCCATCTGCTGCACAGCCCGCGCGGGGCTGACCTGGGGGCTGAGGACTGGGATGCTGAAAGAGCCGGGTGGGCGTAGGGGGGCCACACAGCTTTTCGGAGAGCCTCCAAGTGTCGAGGCTGCCTGTTACATTGGATACTGCAAAGTAAAAGAGGCCACCACCTCCTGGCGGGGAGCAGAAGGGAGTTATTGTGCGGTGGCGGGTCCCTCTAAGTAGCCCAAGACGTTAAAGTGGGCCTTTGTTTCAACTGTTTATCTTGGAAATCTCTGCCGTACGCTCTGACCTGCTCCAAGTATGCTTGGTATTCAACAACAATCTTCTGAATTAGCCCTACCCTAATAAAGGCAGGGAGAGCTTGCCTGGATTATATGAGCTAAAGCCGCTGCGCTCGTTCTATACCTAGCGTGTTTCTGTAAGACAAATCATCTTTAATTGGACACTATTATCTCTGAGGTTTCAATGACCTCGAAAAGTTGGTTGTGTGTGTAGCAAAAAAAAATCTGTTCTGAGAGGAGCTTCTGGAGTTATCCCTCGGACTTCTTCCACTGGTTTTGTACTTTTGTATTTTCTTACGAAAGATAGAATGAATTCCACCAACCAAATAATCTAAAAAAATGAACAGGACTGAAAAAAAAGCAAGAGCTTTTTGTTCAGCTTCCTAATTCAAAGGAAAAGAAAAGATAACGTGGGGATATGCTACAGAAACTTCTTTGAAAAGGGAAAGTACTTTGATACCACCAAAGAGAGCACAGTCCCTGCATCCACTGCCCTTTCACACGACTATCTTGATCTGCTGAAGGCAGGATGCAGTACTGTGGGCTTATTCATTAACCCTTCCTTCAGCACACAGGAATTCAGTGCAGTTAAGTCCAAAGTGTCCTTTGTGAAGACTGTGTCATGCTCCTTATCGGTGTGAAGAGGGAAACGAGGGGCAGAGGCTCCGGGCTGGCAGCTGGGGAGCATCTCTGCCAGCTCCTCAATGTGGGGAGCGCCAGCAGAGAGAGGGACCCTCAGGCAGACGAGGGGCAGGGACCAGAGCCACAGGGGTGAGGGACCTGGGGGAGGGTTGAGACTGGTCTGGAGTCCAGCTAAACTAAAGTCAGGATGGATATTGCTTCAGGGATGGATTCTGAGACGGACCCCCTATTCCTTTTGCGTTGTTGCAATACATAAGAAGCAAAGTGTGGAAGGAGAGCAGTGTACTGGAGTAACACTGTTTATCCAGGGTGATTGGAAAAATCCAGTGTGGCTTATTATCATCAGTAGCACAGGCGATGGTTTGTTCACACCGTCCATCCTGACACTCCTCGCTATGAGACTTGGCTTGGTGTTAAGATCTTCACCACCTTGAACCATTTGAGATGCACCTTCCTACCAGAGGTCTCATTTGCTGGCCAAAGCCAGATTTATTTATAAATTTTAAACAGATTTTCTGCTAAATCGGTCCAGTTCCTACCAAAATAAAAAGATTCCACAGTTTTCTCCGTGGCTGAAGAGAAGGCTCCAGGGGGACCTTATAGCAGCCTTCCAATATCTGAAGGGGGCTACAGGAGAGATGGGGAGGGACTCTTTGTCAGGAAGTGTAGTGATAAGGATAATGGTTTTAAATTGAAAAAGGGGAGATTTATATGAGATCTCAGGAAGAAATTCTTTGCTGTGAGGGTGGTGAGACACTGGAAGAGGTTGCCCAGAGAAGCTGTAGCTGCCCCATCCCTGGAGGGGTTCAAGGCCAGACTGGATGGGGCTTTGAGCAACCTGGTCTGGTGGGAGGTGTCCCTGCCCAGGGCAGGGGGTTGGAACTGGATGATCTTTAAGGTCCCTTCCAACTCTAACCATTCTATGATTCCATGATTTGCGCATTTGATTAATACCACCATCACTTCCACGCAAACAGGCTGTGCCAAGCTGTGGACCTGGACTTCACAGGTCCATTTGGGAGGTGCCAGGGACGTGCACCCTGTCCTTGCAAACAAGCACTCGATGGATGAGCCCCTACCAAATCCAACCTCCAACCGATGCTTTCTAGAGGCACGCTGATGTGGGTAATAGCAAGGAGAATCTTAAATACTTTATCTGTACCAAATTCACTGCCTTGCTTGGAGCACTCCTGGGCTGACCAGTCCTCCAGAGCAGCCCAGTAGGCTCCAACTTGGAGCTCAAAGGGCTGAACTGGACATGGACACACACACCCCCACACTCGTTTCTTGTTGCTGAGGTCTGAACCACAGCACGTGAAAGCTGAACTGAACGTACACTGAGCATCTGAGTGCTCCTCTCTGCACTCAGCAGTTTCCTGTCCTTGTATATAAATATATATCCTTGGTGCTATATGTGACGAGGCTTTGGATTTAGTGACAGAGTTCAGATTTTTAGCTATTCCAAGTTCAGGGAAATGTTTATTTAGGACTCTTGCTCACCCGTTGTAAACTCACACATCTATAAACTCCTGAAATGGTGTCCCATAGCCTTTTTTCCCTGTTTTCTGAAGTGGCGAGCTATATCCAAGCAGAGAATAAAATTCCCATACCTCTTTTGAGAAGCGGTACAATTTCTTGCTGTTTATGGCAGAGACACCAGACAGCTGGGACGTTTTTTTTTTTCTTTCGGATTTATAGTTAATTTAATTCTATGTAACCAAGCAACTAGCTTATGACAATCTGTAATATCAGGATTCAAAAATCATTAGATATGTTGTTACTGAGTTTAGCTGTACTGCCATAAAGGCAATGAATGCCACAGGTTAAGGCCTGAAACATCAGAATAAAAAAAAACAGAATTAGCTGTAAATGTATGGTTTTAACCCCTCTTTAGGTGCTACCCCTTTAAGTATAACATCAGTATTTGGGCTGCAAGCATGGGCTTCGTAGGAGACACAACAGCACTTCACAGACCGGGCTACAAAGCCCAGTAGTTGCATATGGAGAATGCAGTTTGGGGTGCAAAATGTTTCTTCCCACCCAAAATCCTGAAATCCCTTTAGTTGTTACAGAGGAAAATCCACAGAACCACAGACACCTTGGCAAAACAAAGACGAAAACTTACATCAAGTATTTCCTTGTTGGCTTTTGGCGATGTAGCCTCTCTCAATTCTTTAATAGCAACCGGAATTTTAACCTTCTCCCCTTCTGGGATCCAAAGTCCCTACCAAAAAGAAGTACAAAGAGTTACTCGGTCTCATATCTAACAGGTTAACTCTCACAATTACATATACATTTTACATCTTCTGAGTAGACTTAAATATTATGAGCAATGGGAAGACACAGCAGACAACAAAAATTTGCAGAAAACGTATCTTGTGGGTGTTAACAAAACCCTGTTAATGCAGTGAGCGGTACTTCTCTCTCAGTCACCTCTACTGTACTTTTTGGAGAGGCATGTTCATTACCATCCTTGTATAAATAGCCCAAGAGATGCATAAAGAGTAACTTGTGTGGATGGCAATCTAATTAATTAGCGCATCATGGCACCTGCATGTGCAAAACCCTGCCACTTCCCAATTTATAAATCAAGGGATGAAAAGAAGTGCGATTTTCTCTTGAAAATGAGATGGGATTTATCCTGCAAAATAATCTAGTAAGCAGAGGAAGGTAGGTTTGTGTCTGACTGGCCCTACAGTAGTGCTCTACATCTACGAGGCATTTAGGCATCTACATCATGAGGGCATTTAGGCATCAGGTGAACGGCGTGGGGCTACAGGGACGCTCTGCTGAAGCGCCAGCAATGTCGGTGGACACGTTGAGAGGTCAATGGGACTTGTGTCCCTGCAGTTCCTAACCATAGCTGGAAGCCTGCTTCAGCATACGGAGCTTTATGAAGAAATTTATGAATCTACAGGTTATGTTTCAGTGCTACTGTTAAAGCCTGAAACACACATTCTGAACAAAAGGAGGAGCAGAGAAAGGTGGAAGCTGGTGAAGAAGAAACGCAGAGGATACACAACCACCAAGAGAAAAAACGCCCTGTGGACCTACACAACTGAAGGTGTGTGGACACTTCCACACATCTGAGTCAGTTCTAATGAGAGACTGATTGACAATTATAAAAACAAGACCCCAGACTACAGAGAAAAATGGCTTAGCACTGAGCTGACCAAAGTGCTTTTTTTCCTAGTATTCAAAACAGGGTATATTTGGCTGTGGCAGTTTTTAAGTAGAGATCTTTGTCTCCCAGGTTGAGGAGTAAGGCTTTGGCAACATCTTATGTAAAACTTCCCATGTTACCCGATTCGTAACTCAACTAAGGGTGACCAAGTCATCCTTCTACCATTGGAGTCACCATCCCTGAACGGGTTTAAGAGTCGTTTAGATGCGGTGTTGGAGGATATGGTGTAGGGGAGAACTTTGTAGAGTGGGGTTGATGGTTGGACTCGATGGTCCCAAGGGTCTTTTCCAACCTGAACGATTCGATGATGGAGTATATACACACTATAAAATCTAGTTTAGAAAAATCTACACAACGACCACAGCTCCTAGTTCACGCTTTGTTTGAGTGGCTTCTGCACGAGGGAGCAAGGGGAAGAGGGGAAAGACCTTACCTTGTAAACAGTGCCAAAAGCGCCAGAGCCTAGCACTTTGACCTTTTTAAATTCCGTTTCCTTTAAAATTCTCAGATGAGCCTGGTTCGGTGCCTCCCCGCTGGGTGTCAGTGGCTCGACAAGCTGGTGCAGAGAGAAGGCGGCGTTAGAAGGACATACAGCCTGGGAGGGCAGCAAGCAGCAGGCTTCAGGGGGAGCAAATAAATCCTTCCTTTGAAATAACGAACATTTTATTCCACGGGAAGTTTACAGGAGGACGGGTCCACTCTGACTCGCCGCAATAAATAGCTAGAGTTGCTCCAAATTTCAGAGGTAAAATCAATCACAGAAGGAGGACTGCCGTTTCGAAGGAGAATGAAGGAACACTGCTCTTCAAACGAAGGCTTTGACTTCAAAGCCTTAAAACACACGGCATGAAGAACAGGGCAATTACTGCAGACCCTAAAGAAGATATTTTTTTTTTCCTTTTTTTGAACTTGTGAATAAATTATAAAAATATTTTAAATACCGGGCAAGAATCACCTGCAACCTTTCAAGTCTGCTCTTGCTTAACTGGATGAAATTCCCGTGGCAGCAGTGGCTCCCCCTGATCGCAGGGTTTACGAGCAGCGATTGAAACCCTGTGGTTTTTTTTCCTCAGTGCAGTGATTATTTTCTCAGCACAAAAGGTGATGTTGAATTGACTACTGATGTTTTCAAAACTTCATCTCAGCCTTATTGCAAACGGCAGCGGTGCCCTCCGAACAGAGATATTTAGCACTTTTTGGATGCATAAGTGAGTTTTTTTTCACCCCTCAGTGATTTTTCCTTTCTGTTGAATAAAACCATATTTAGTTAGATACAATGTGTTTTTTAGTGGGCCAGCAACCTATCTGTTGTGATGAAATGTCCTCATTTTGAAGAGTCATGAGGGCACAACGTGAGCTGAGCACAAACTGAATTCTGCTATCACAAGCGTAGAGTACAGTGGTACATAAAATACTGTCAGGTAGGGCATTAAAAAGCAGGACAGGTTTTTTTTTAAAGGATTTTAGCAACTGACTGCAAAGCCAGCGACCACAGAAGGAAGCTGCAACTGGGATTTGAGCAGAAGGCTAAATACAATTTTCTAATTATTTACTGGGATTGGACTAGAAAGAGAAGGGGGCTAATCATAAAAGAGCAGCTTTAATCCAGGATAATGAATTTTGCTATTTCATATGTGAGGTACCCAGAGGGTGATGCTGTACCACACACAAAACCACTCAGAAATCAAAAAAAGCCAGATAGAAACCTTGTTCACGCCCAACAGGGTGAACCGTTCGCTTTGATGGCTTTGTGGGGTTTTTGTGCTGAAAAACAAAGCAAAGACAAGGCAGAAACACTTCCTCAATTCCTTTCCCTCCCTTTTTTTCTTTTTTTTTTTTTCCCTCTGGATCAGACATACGTCTGATCAAGCGGGTGAAATTTTCAAAAGAGTCCAAGTTGCCACAGCAGCCTCAAGGCTCGTCTGGAGGGAGAAACGATTCAAGGCTGAGGGTCTACACGGGATGGCTTGGCAAACACATTGCACCTCACTCTGAAGGCATAGGTTTATTTTCCCCCACGAGTAGACAATCTCAACGATTTTCAGCAGCATGTAGCCATCTAAATCCCCTAAAGCTTTGGAAACCTTTTTGAAACTTATATCCGGAGGGATAAGACTTGAGATGAAGTGAGAAGGTGCACACCAACTCCTTTCCGACTGGCAAGGCAGACCATGTTGGCCAAGCCCAAGGGCTGGTTGAGTTAGAAGGCGGATGCAGGCTGCTTCCATCCTCTGGTAGGAGGATGGCTGGCACCTACTGCCCCAAAATAAAGTGGCCACAGTGCTCACCTCCCTCTCCTGCAGCAGCCGGCGTAGGGTCCGCTTTCTGACGATGTGGCGCCTCCGCAAGTAAAGGCCGATGCCCAAGCCAACCACCACCAGGCACAGGAGACCTCCGACAACACCAGCTGCAATAGATGGGATTTTGGAGCTGCAAGACAAGAGGGGATAGAGTAAGAAAAAAAAAATAAAAATGCTTAAGCATAAAATGTGAAAAACAAACCCTCCAGAGACGGCACGAAGCCTTAGGTTTTGATGAAACACGTTCTCTGGACATCCACTTAAGCCTATTTGACATTTCAGGTACCTTGGGCGTCTGTGTTTTTAAGTTCCTCATCCAGTGGTTGTATTTATTGGTTTTATTCTTTAAGAAAAGGTGAAGGATCAGAAGAACAGAGCTGATAGGAGACAATCCTGAATTATTTACTATGCTTGGAAGTGAAAATTTCAGCTCCACTCTTCAGCCATCTCTTCCGCCTTCTGCCAAACGTTTCTGCCCAGCCTTCTGCACCTACCCTTTTTGTGACATTTGTTTTGCTGCGTTTCTACTTTTGCCCCATATTTTCATGGCCCCTTTAACAAATCTTTTATTTCATCTTCAAAATTGCTCCTGTGGTGTACGGCAGTAACTGAGCCTCGTGAAGATGAGCCTGCTTGTGTAACAACGGTGATTTTAACATCGCAAAGCAGGAGGGAAAAGAAAAGGTGCTCCACAACGGATGAAGTGTTGACAACTTTGCATGCTTTCTTTTCAAAGCACAGTGGAAGTTACTTATATGGTGTGTCCAGGGAAGCAGATGGAGAGGAGGTTGAAAACCTTCTCCTATATCACAGAATCATGTGGGGTTGGAAGGGATCTCTGGAGACCATCTAGTCCAACCCCCTGCCAAAGCAGGGCCACCCAGAGCAGGTTGCACAGGAACGTGTCCAGGGGGGTTTGGAATGTCTCCAGAGAAAGAGACTCCACCATCTCCCTGGGCAGCCTCTGCCAGGGCTCTGCCACCCTCACAGGAAAGAAGTTCCTCCTCATGTTGAGATGGAACTTCTTATATTCAAGTTTCTGCCCGTTCCCTCTTGTCCTGTCCCTGGGCACCAGTGAAAAAAGACTGGCCCCATCCTCCTGACACCCACCCTTGAAGTATTTATAGGCGTTGATCAGATCCCCCCTTCTCTTCTCTAGACCAAAAAGACCCAAGTCCCTCAGCCTTTCCTCATAAGGGAGATGCTCCAGGCCCCTCATCATCTTTGTAGCCCTCTGCTGTCCCCTCTCCAGCAGTTCCCTGTCCTTCTGGAACAGAGGGGCAAAGCAGAGGGGGAGGAAGTCCCATTCCTCACTTGAGTTTTTTCCTTCCGTTGTTCAGTAATGATTGGGGTGTAACCTGCTCAAAGTCTTCACTTTGATCATCGTAGCTTAAGCAAAAGGGATTTCTTCTCCCTCTGACAAACCCATGGAGCACATCAGCATCAAATCTGTGATGCCCGTGTATGCCAGCCATGAGCAGTGTGAATGTGATCAGATACACGAAGCACGTGGAGAGAAGGTGGCATCAAGAAGGCACACGCAGTTGTGACACCAGCAATGAAGCTGATGTCTCACCATTAGGAGGGGAGGCTGTGCTCTAAGAGTCATGCTATACTTCAGATCATTAGCCCTCCTCCCCAAGTACCAGGCAACCTGTGAACCATCCACCTTTTACCTACAGATTGCTGCCTGTTTAGCAGAGCCTGGGTCGTTTCAAATTTAAGTTGAGGAGAAAAACCTGTTTTCCAAGGTTGTTTTTTTTGGTCTGCACTTAGAGATCCATCACAGCTCAGAATTTCTGAGTTGCCCCAGGGATTACTATTAAATAGACTCACTTTTTAACAGTACTTCTAGGCTGAATTTATCTTGCCATAGCATGACTTGGTGGCCAGAAGCTAAATCCCTCTCTCTTAGTCAGACGAGCCTGCTCGCTTGTTGCGTGACCCTGAGCTAATCATGAGGCCACCAAAGAGTGCAACGTAGGACATAGGGTGAAGAATGAACGTCCATCTGTGCACGGAGAGGCTGGAGATGTACAGAATCACACATCGCCTAGGTTGGAAGGGATCTTTAAGATCATCTAGTCCAACCATTAAAAAAAAAAAAAACACCAAATCACAGGGCTGGAAGGGACACCACCCCCAACCCGGGTCTCTGAGATGAATCCCCTGTCACGCAGGTAACCACATCAATCCTAAACACCCCTCTCTCTGCCACCAGCCCTGAATCCTTTCTTCTCCCAGCTCCTCCTTTCCATCTCCCGTAACGGATCCCAGGTCTCGACCCTGACAAACAAACTAAGCAGAACAAGGTTTTGGAGTCTCGTGCCAGCGGGGACATTTCTCAGTTCTTTAAATCATTTCTGGAGGTGGGAGCCTGCTGTGATCCGTCACTTCCCTGCCCAGAGCTGAAGGCTTAACTTTAGCCCCAGTCTCACGGGGTCCAGGCCTGGAAATGTAAACAGGCAGGCATTTCTTTTCAGCTCTGTCGTTAATTGTAGCAAATGAAATACTCACCCGTTTGGACAGCCTTCAAGACCTGGCCCTTTGCACCTGTGAAAACAAAGGAACGTTACAAACACATGAGCTCTGGCATAACTACTCCTGCAATTCCAACTCAGAGGAGAGCTGCCGATTGAAAGGTTTGTGTTTCAGAGCAGCCTAAGTATTAATGTAGGAATTTATGACAGTCAAACACTCTACTAAATATCAGCCAAGGGTCTTGTTCTAAAATCTTTTATCTAGAGGCACGGTCACGCTGCACCCTCAGTGTTAAAGAATATTTTAAAACAGCTTTCTATCAAGTGGTAAGAGTGGGGGGAGGATGTCAACAAAATTCATATGGACCTGGACTCCCTGGCTCTGTGAGGACATCTCCCTTAGCACAGGACCTCAGGGCTGATGGTGGAGCAGGAGAGAAGTAGCCTCCCCCCAGCTCTGCACAAGGGCAAAAAGCCACATGGAAACGTGTCGCTGCAGACCCTCCTGCATAATCCTTGTTTCCTGGTAATTAAAAGATGCCAATTTCCAGACTTTCTATTGCAACAGAAAACTTGGGTAGCAGATAAATGGTCCCATCAAAAAACAGGATTTGACAGCGCTCCCTTTGGCTGTAGCCACGTGTCCCTGATATTTTTCTTTCGGAATCTAAGATCTTAAGTTACTGGTAACGTAAACAGGTATGACAGCTATTCAGAGAGCCAGAAACTCTACTAGCAAGTCATTCACCCTCCATTTGAGTTTAAAATGCCTGAAATCCATTTTGGCAGCCCGATGCAAAAAAAAACCAACCCAGCACGGATGTAAACACAACGACTGCATTCACTTGATGGTCTAATGGGCACTGTGCGTTCCCCAAGCGCTGCTGGGCTACAAGATGTGTGCTCTTCATGGGAACTGTGGTCTTTGTGGTGTCTACCGAGGAAGGAGAGCATTACAGAGAGGGTTACATCACCTCTGAAAAACAGAACGCAGCAAGAAGAAAAGTCCAGTTTGTGGTATCCGCTCCCTGCCCTGACTTAAAGAAAACCCAGCATCCCGAAACGACTCCAGAGGAGGTCAAGGATGGGGTAAGGAGTGAGCCTGTGCCGGGAAAACTGCTCTGAAATCCCTCTTGCCAAGAGGAGGAACCAGAAAAAATTCAAAATGGCAGGTGGAGTTGCAGATCTTATCTCGTAACTTGATCGAGGTCTGTGGGAGGAAGAGGTGAAGCAACTACTCATTTTGGGGGGTGGTGGTGGTGTGTTTGTTTGTTTGTTTGCTTTCATTACTCTGATCTTCCCTCGTGTATTTGACTTGTCTCTGGGCCAACGCAGTGCTCCAAGACCCAGCATCTGGAAGGTCTTGTAAGTTCACTGGGCTCCCATGCAAGAATGTGCATCCTGGTGTCCTGGACATGCTGGAAGTGCTGCGCGTACCGGTTCCCGGATCCCAGGCGCCCGGATTTGTTAGTGTTCCCTGTCTGCCTACGGCTTGGTTTGTTTGCTCAGTTGTGTAACTAAGCACAGACACGCAGAGCAGAACCACCAGCTCGCTTATGGTCACAGGAGACCTATCTCGCTTTGGGTGCTCAACAGAAAACTGACCTAGGACCCCAGACCTCATCCTATCATGCTCCACCACCCGGTCATGAATTTCTACATGTTAATGCAGAAAAAAACCCCCACAAAAAAACCAAAACAAAACACGTGCAGCTTCCCCTGATAAAGATGTGAAATTAAAAGGCTTCATTTTTATTTCAGAATGGGGCTGTGGTCCCTCAAATTATCACTTGCTAAAAATTCTGGTTGGCCGTGCTACTTTGTGACGGCACGTACTCCATGTGCTTCCTACCAGCAAAAAAATAATGGCCGAGGAGATAGTATCTACACTCTGAGGAATGATCGACCACTTATTTTCCCTACATCAGAAAGAAGAAGAAGTGTGGATTTTCATCTGTCCCCTTCCTTTTTAAAATTATTTCCCACACAAATCCGTCAGTATTAAGTCTAGTGGGGTAAAGTAAAAAGGTGTTTGGGAAGAAAATGACAGATCAGCTTGTGCTTTTCAAATCCCATGTGATTTTCTGATTCATTTCACAAGTCAAAGGAGAAATAAAGCCTATGACAAATGCCCATCCAGGACTAAATATAACCATCTTTCTTAACGTGGAATTTAATGATGACACCCAACATAATTAACCCAGGTTTTATGGAATCTAAACAATCACTTTTTCCATTCCTGAATCATTTTTCTTCTGCTTACAGAAACTGAGAAATGGGACCTTGTGTTATGAGCTGCCTCAAGATCTTACAGATACATCAGATAGAATCCAGCAGCAGTTGCAGTCTCTGAAATATTTCTCCAGTTATTGGAAAATTAATGCTGTGTCCAGTCCCTGAAAACTATTGCATCCTGAACTCAGCATTTCATCTGTCTATGGAAATATTACTCATCCCAGTGTGGACACAGCTATTCATTTCCCAAATCCAACAAGATTTTAACAACTTTCTCCTCGACCCATAGTTCCTAATTTGATATAAAACAGCCCGGTTGCTGTGATTTATGGCCTTTCAGAGGGAACACATGCTGTAACACCTCAAGTTACTTCACAGTCATAAAAGAAATGGAAAACCATTGGGCTTTTTAAAAGCCTGACAAGAACCTTCCTCTGCCCTTTCTTTCTCATTAACCTTCAGAATGTGACAAAGGCATCATATTTGTGTTCTGCTGTTCCCTCTCGGACCCCCTGGATGCTTTCTCAAGCCCCCCCTCTAGAATCCCCTGGCATTTAACACGAAGACTGGTGAGACACGTGGTGTTGGTGGCCACTGCAGAGGCAACGTGTGTCAACCAGTGCCATTAACTGCAGTGGTGGCTTCTCTCCTCCTTGCTCTTCCAGCCCAGTGGCTGTGGTGGAATTTAGCTCCCGGAGTCTGGGAGAGTGGCTAGAGAAAATGCAGTCCTTCAACGGCGAGCAAACTAATTAAGCTGGTGTGTGTCATTAGTTGCTGAATAGGATGGAGCACCTCTGCTATGAAGACAGGCTGGGTGAGTTGGGGTTGTTCAGCCTGGAGAAGAGAAGGCTCCAGGGAGACCTTATAGCAGCCTCCCAATATCTGAAGGGGGCTACAGGAGAGATGGGGAGGGACTCTTTGTCAGGAAGTGGAGTGATGAGGATAATGGTTTTAAACAGAATGAGGGTAGATTTAGATGATATATTAGGAGGGAATTCTTTGCTGTGAGGGTGGTGAGAGCCTGGAACAGGTTGCCCAGAGAAGCTGTGGCTGCCCCATCCCTGGAGGGGTTCAAGGCCAGACTGGATGGGGTTTGAGCAACCTGGTCTGGTGGGAGGTGTTGGAGGGGTTGGAACTGGATGATCTTTAAGGTCCCTTCCAAAACTAACCATTCTATGATTCTATGAAGGTATAAATGGGGTAATTCCAGGGCTTTTTGTGACATTGCTGTCTTTATCAGAGCATATTTTCTCAGCTGTACTAGAGGCAGAGCAAAACGATGCTGGTGTACAAAATCCCCAAGAGGTTACAGGGGAAATGGGAAAGAAGGGATCTCTTGGGCTGAGCAGGAGAAAGCTACGTCCCTTCTGTCTTCTAACGAAGGCTGAACACAGCAAAGAAAATGAGACTCGATGAGATTCTTCACAGCGATACAAAGGAAGCGATGCGCTACCGGTAAGCACACCCGAAGTAAAATGCATGACAAAGCTCAGTTGGGAAGAGAAGTCCTCTTAACTTGCAGCTTCTTCAAATAAGGAAAACAGAGCCAAACCCTGGCAACCCTTACTTGCATGACTACTGAAGCCAGCGCACTTAATCACGCTGATAAGGTTTTTGTGGGCTCCAGCCGTGAAATGGGAATAGGGGCAGAAATGAAGTTGTTGTTTCTCGTCGTGCAGAAATCGCTGAGACTGTGGTTTCTAAGGATGCGAAAAACTTTCCCCAGACAGATGTTTTCCACCCACTGCTGAACACATCCCATTCCTGCAGCAGAGGGAGGGAAGGGCGTGAAGAGAAGTGAGTGGCATCACGGATCGATTGCCTTCAGGGGGACAACACCGCGCCAGGCTGCACGTTCCCAGGCCGTGCCTCTGGCACTGGCTCCCTACCCATCCATGCCACTGGCCTCGGGTGTCCCGACTGCAAAGGGAAAATAGTGACGCTGCCTTCTTCCAGCTCTCCTG
>JAHREE010150653.1:19012-39734 GCA_033628505.1 Tringa tobata
AGGTACTGTGCTCCCACAACATCTGTGCAAAGCTGGTGAAATCCTTTCTTCCTTGCTATAACATGTTTTAAAACCCCCAAATCACTGCCAAAGCCTCAAGCATCCCCCAGACACCTTACCCTTGCAGGATATTGCACTGTTTCACACACTCCTTCTGGCGACCGAAAAACCTGCAGGAGAAGCAGTGGAAGGGACCGGGGCCCCAGCAGCCCACGTCCGAGCACAGGGGGTCACAAACGTGCTTGGCAGCAGCTGGGAGAGAAAGAGAGACAAGAAAGAAAAAATTAATTGCCAAAGCCTGAAATTAAGAGCGACTCCAGCCTTTCAAAGTAAGAATGAGCTCCTCTGGGCCAGCTTAAGAGTTGTATGATAAAGCTCAGCCAGTGTAAGGCTGAGACAGTTGGGGTTGTTCAGCCTGGAGAAGAAAGGGCTCTGGGGAGACTCTACTAGGAAATTTTCAATACATAAAGGGGGCTTATAAGAAAGACAGAGACAGACTTTTTACCAAGCCCATGGTTTTAAACTGAAAGAGGGGTAGATTTAGATTGGAGATAAAGAAGAAATTCTTTACAATGGGGGTGGCGAGACACTGGAACAGGTTGCCCA
This sequence comes from Tringa tobata, assembly GCA_033628505.1. Classification (NCBI taxonomy): domain Eukaryota; kingdom Metazoa; phylum Chordata; class Aves; order Charadriiformes; family Scolopacidae; genus Tringa; species Tringa tobata. Next base: position 19,619 of record JAHREE010150653.1, read on the forward strand.
GAGAGAAGTTGTGGATGCCCCATCCCTGGAGATGCTCAAAGTCAGGTTGGATGGGGCTTTGAGCAACCTGGTCTAGTGAAAGACGTCCCTACCCATGGCAGGGGGTTGGACTAGATGATCTTTGAAGGTTCCTTCCAACTCAAACCATTCTGTGATTCTTCAATCAATGTCCAAAATACAACAAATTCATATTCTACAAAGAGAATTCTGCCCAGGGACCACTGCAGTCAACAGCAGCATGGTGGAACAACAGCTTTAACCTTGCCAAACACATCCAGTGTTTGGACTTAGCTTCTGTGTCCTTCGACCTAAGTGGCTTCACTATGCCCATGGTGGTGAAGCAGCTCCTTCCCATCTGCTGGACACCATGAAGTCCACATCCTTGGTGGGAAATACAAAAAAAAAAATCCCACTTTTCCCTCAGCATCTTCATTAAAGCAGTAACACTAATGATTTTTTGCAGCCAGTGTAACAGAGAGAAAAAAGCCTTGCTCGAATCACTCTTGGATTTCAGCATGTGCTTCCAGAGGGGGTAAGAAGGCAATGTTGACTTACCACATTCATTTTTATTTCTGTTCTGTGTAATCTTTGTTTTCTGGCTCTGAGTTGCAAACAGGCTGCGCCAGTCCATGGTGTCAGCGTAGCAGAGGTTCTTGTTCTTCATAATGGCAACATCTCCATCACTTATTTCCTTGAGGGAGCGCAGCCCCAAGGACTGTATTTTCAAGTTAACAACAGCAAGGGAATACTGGCCACTAAAATGGACATGGAGAAAGAGAAGAAAACAGAGGAGAATGAGAATTAGCAGGGTTTAACTCAGCATTTTTTTCTTCTGGTTTTCCAACATATATTGCTGCAAACTCAATTTTGTTCAAGAAAGACATTGTCCCGCCCTCTAAGCTTAACGACTGGTACATGACATACCTATCATAAAAGAACTGCAATGCTCATATCTGCTTTTGCACGGGCATTTTAAGCTAAAACAGGCAGGACATATGCGCTCTGTCAAATAAATGATGTCACACAATGCTTGTAGGTAGAGCAGCCATCTCCACCAAGTGTCCACCAAGCCATCCTTCCTCTTGGGGTAAGTCCAGGTGGACGCTGGATGCACTGCCAGTGTTGCCACTGGATCCACTGCCGGGTAGACATGGTCTCCACCCCTCACTGCCCAGCTACCTCAAACCCCAAAGTGCTTCTGATCACATCATAACTTTCCCTGGCCTGCAAAGAGCGTTCTCCATCCTGCTTGTGCTTCCAGGCTGGTCGGGGAGAGCCTAGTCCTCAAGCAGGCTCAGCACACTCAGCACGGGGCTGCGGGTTTGATCCTACCAGGGCAAGTCATCTACTGCTACAAAGATGGTGCTCGACTTCCCACAGGCTTTTTCCCATTTTGCACCAGTTTGGGGACACCCACGTCCCACCGCTCGGTACACCCTGGTGCCCTCAGACAAACACAGCCCTAAACAGAGGTTTTTTGGCAGCCGCTCTGGCGCGCGATTTACTTACTGCTGCTTAGTTCTGCCTCGTATAATCTCCAGATTTTCGAAAGCATAGAGATCAGTAGCATTATCGGGCCAGGCCTGAATCAACAAAAATCCTGAAATGAAGAAAAGAAGATTAAATAATAATAATAATAACAACAAAACCGCAGTCAGTATTGGCAGCAGAACCTCCTCCTTGAGCACCTCCTGTGCCGGGAGAAGGTGCTTATGCTTTCCCTGTGCTTATCTGAGAATCTCAGAGAAACACGGCATTTTAAGGACCGGGGAGATATTTTTAAACCCTGTTTTATAAACAGTTTACTTCTTAGCCCACCAAGAGGGCTTCGGAGTGCAAGAGCGAGCTGCACGTCCCACCCCACCGAGCCGCCCGCGGCGATGGCTCTTGCCAGCAGATACCCTGGCTGAGGGGCTGCGGGCTCTGCTGCTGCGGGAGGAAGGCATCTATTGCTCCATCCCCTTCGTGAGCTGCCCCCGAGGAAGAGGAAAACTGAAGAGAAAGCAGAAATGAAGCAGAACAGACAGCCGCTCGGAGGGGACTTGCTCAGGCAAGCAGATTTCCCTGCTCAGCCAAGGCGCTCGGGAGGAGAGGGAGAATTTGGGAAATTGCGGGCTGCTGTATGAAGCTCTGGGGTTAGTCATTGCTCCCCTGAAGGGATCTAGGCAGTTAAGAGAAGAGAAAGAAAAGGGGAACTGGAGTCACATCTGTGGAGCCAGCTCTGATGTTGCACTCATTTTATAATGGGCAGAACGAAATTACTTTTAATTGATACTTGGTGCAAGACGGCGGCAGAATGTTCCGCTGGCCACTTTGTGCTTGTGGAGACACATTCACCCCAAGGAAGAGCTCTTCAGGCTGGAGAGGGTGTCTCTGCGAGGATGATGCAAGCCACTGAGCACGCTTCCCTAAGGAGTTGCTGAAAGGTTTTCCACAAATAGAAACACACTTGGCTTTTTTTAGCCGGAGTGGCACGCCTCTGCATCACCACATACTTCTTGGGTGGCTGAGGATCTCCTCTGCCTTTGCTCTTTGCTAGGGCTGACAGTTCAGCAGAAAGGATGGTCTGGCCAAACCACACACGTTGGATGGGAGAGCAGGATGGGTTATGTGGGCGTAGTGCTGGCAAAGAGCTGCTGACCACCTTTGTGAATAGTGACCCCTGGTAGCTCAGAGACAGAAGCCATTCGATGGCATTTCTCTTCACGCACTTCAAAAATTTCCCTCCTCTACCTTTGTGGTTTTTTGCCAGTACCAATCAAAGAACACCTCAGCTTAAAACACATCGCTCACCTGATATTTCTTTGACTGTTTTGAAGACATCCAACTTCTTGGGATCCAAGGGTAGGGTCTTCGTGAAGGCATCACTGAAATACACAGAATGAGGAATTGGGAAAAGAATGGCTCAGCTTGAATTTCTCCCTAGCCCTTCTCCAGTGCTGAAGGATCTGCAGGAAACTCACCCTAAAAATGCAACTGGGAGAATGCTGACGTCCCCGTTGATCTTGGTACAGTTTTTGAAGGAATCGATGTTTGTGGCATTTATGGAGAGGATCCCTTTAAGTTCACCTATTCCAATACCGTTACAGACTGATAAAAGAGAGATACAAATGTCAGGGGGGAGAAGAGTGAAGCCCAATCACATGGAAGTGTTCAAGGCCAGGCTGGATGGGGCTTTGAGCAACCTGGTCTGGCGGGAAGCGTCCCTGCCCATGGCAAGGGGGTTGGAACTCAGTGATCTTTAAGGTCCCTTCCAATTCTAACTATTCTATGATTTGATGAATCTATGAAACATGGAGATGCCGTTAGCCCAGAAAGCACTCCCATATGGTCAAACCTACCACTGTAAGAAAAGTTTCATAGATCTTTTGCCTACTTTTGCTTTTCAGAAAGCACCACAGGATGAATGCTTCCTGTGTGCCTGGCTGGGCAGCTCTGGTCCAAGCATATCTACACCCAGGCTCTGGCACATGCCCCTCTCTCTCTTTGACCTATTTTCATTTTATATACCGGGAAAGACAAACAAAGGAGAAGGCTGATGTGCAAGATAAAGTGTGCGTTGTGTGCATGTGTATCTGTTGTACTTGTGGTGTATCCCGGTTGGAGAGCATGTTCCACAGCCATGTTTTCAGAGAAAAAAAAACCACTTGTCAGATCTCCAAACTGTCACTGGATTTGGATATTGAATTTGCATTTAATTAAGGTCAGAACCCCATGCACCAAGTGCATCTCAAAGCCTGACTGGGTTATTCCACACTTTTTATACCTTTGCTGCACAGCCCATCACACTTTTTACACTTCCGAACACCGTTTTCTTCCACTTCGTAAGTATCAGTATTGCAAGAGCGAACGCAGGAGCCGTGGTCTGTCACCACGTAGTTGTCTGGAGAAAAAAAAAAAAGAAAAAAAAAAGGATACCAAGGTCATTGAAACGTGAGGGGTGCGTTGGGGGCTGCACAGGCACTTCAGTGCTAGAAAGAAAAAGGGGTTTTGAACTTTTGGCATACTTAGCAAAGTACAGGCTCTAGTTACTAATTCTCCCCCAATCCTTTGAAGCTAGACAGACATACAATGCTACCACCATTGTACAGAGAGGGGAATGGTCACAGAAAGATGAAGGTCAGGCTGGGGAGCAGTGCCATGATGGGGATCAATACACAGCACCTCTGATCCCTCGCCTTCTCTCACTCCTCCAGGCTAAGGGCCAGGCAGGGCAACGGTCAGCCTCAGAAAGGGATATCAGTTCTGTAAGATAAACCCTCTCTCACACATAAATCTCGATGGTTTAAAAAAAACATGGACATGGAATAGCATGAAAGAAAAAGCAAGCATCTGTAGAGGAAGCAATGATCACAGCCCTTGAAAGGGAGTGTTTGAACTGATTATATTCTATCAGTCCTAATAAAGAGCCAGTTAAGAGTTCAAAATGCTTTGGTAATCCACAGGATTGATCCCATATGACTTGTTTGGCTGTTGTTTTGATGATTCTCATAAGATGCTTGTTTTCCCCCCATCAAGAGAAAAATCTCCAGAAGTCAAAATGTAACGGTTAAAAATCAGGGGAGGTGATGGATGCAGTCAGTTTGAAGAGTCTGTCTTCTTTACCAGCTATTCTCTCCTTCTTGTCCCCTGTTCCCAGTTCCCACAGAAGCTGGGGAGAACAAGAAAGCGCCCTTGCACTTGGCCGTAACAAAGAGGGACGACACAGGTCCCTTCCCACTTCCCTCCAATCCCCCACTTCCCTCCAATCCCCCACTTCCTCTGTGGCTGCAACCTGAAATGAACTTACGTGGACATTCCCTCACACAGGTGGCTCCAAAGCTGTACTTTCCATCAGGGTTGACATCCATCTGATAAGTGGTGGGGTTGTACAGCACCAATGGGGGACACGTATCCTTGCACGTGGCATCATCCCGAAACTTGCGGCACGCCTGTCGTTGAACAACAGCACCCATTAAACCACCTTCTCCTTAAAAAGTAACAATGGTTTCACATCAGCTCTTTAGTAATGCCCTGGTGGGCTCATCTGTTGCCTCGTTAGCTCTAATGGAAACCCCAGGCACCTGTGGGGATGGTCCCTCACGCTTTGAAGGTGAAAGGTTTGTGCAGGTCGGGCAACTGAATTTAGTATTTGAAAAAAAAAAAAAAAGAAAAAAAAAAGAGAGAACGTGAGGTTTTCTTGTTCTGAACAAGAAACTTTGGCACTCTGGTGGAAAGCTGCTGGGATTCACGTGGGAACAGGAGTAAATCTGCATGCCTTAGAAGAATTTTCCCTACGAGCAGTAACCAAATCAAGACAAAAGGTACTTTTCTTGGCTGCTTTTTAATAACCTAAATCAAATCAAGTTCTTTCCTGCTGATTACTGACTTTTCTGGCTAAATATTAAACTGAAGCCATTACATTATATTTGCCTGCAGGTAATGAACGATTTAGCAGGCATTTATGAAGGGAGAAGTTGGTTCTTCCAACCTAATTCTGCATTAAATTAATAATCACTCTCTTTTCCCCTTTTTTCTCCCCTGGCTTTCCAGATGAGAGAGAATAACTGTCTTCTCTGTGAGCCAGTAAGGGCATCACAGCCACGCAATTTATAAGGGGACCGGGAATACAGATAACAACAACAAAACCCAGACCGGATGGTTTTTGTGACAATTACTTGAGTGTCACTCAATTCAGAGTGAAAAGCAATGCAAACATGGGGAACAGCTAAAAACAGCATGCACCAAGCCCCTGAAACTCTTGCAGAAAAGCAATTTTTTTTTATTTTTCCCTAAAAAAATCTCCATTTGCTCCTTCTCCCTGCCACTGCCCCAGCATTCCTCAAACACAATGTTTTTATAGCAAGTGAAAACCAGAAAGCGAAACTTGGATTTCATGTCTGAAGTACAAAGAAATGTAAAAAAAAGAGGTGAGGATCGATCGTATTTGATTTCCTTTACAAGTCCTTGCTTTGGTAAATTGAGATTATTACTGACTAGTGCTGAGAGTACAGGGCAAAGCTGGGCTGGCACGGAACACCACTGCACCGTGGTGGCGGCTGAGGATCTGTAGAACATCTGCAGATGGTTTTCATCAGAGTGAGGTTGACGGTTGGACTAGGTGATCTTAAAGGTCCCTTCCAACCTGCACGGTTCTATGAGTTTATGATTCTAAGGCTAGAGGACATGCAGCTGAAAGCCTGCCTCGCTGTGCCAGCCATTTAAGCAGTTATGGTGGTGGTGTAGCATCGTTACCAGGCAGTCGCTCTCCCGAGGCCCCGTGCACCCCGCAGCACACTGGTTGTGGCAGCAGTCGCTGGGCACCTTTCCCCTGCACCGACCAGAGCACTGCTGGGCACAGATGACTTTCGTTACTGGAAGACACAAGAAAAAAGGGAAAAACGTGATGAGTGCAGAACGTTTAAGCTTCAATGAGATCAAGGAATATGGAGAAAAGGTCCGGTGCGGGATCTGTGCTAGATTTTCCCCATGGGATGCGTATTCCACCCTCATAAACGGCCCAAGCTTGGGAGTGGTGAGAGCTGGTGTGGGTGGGTTGTGTTCAGCAGCAATTATCTTGGCTCTCGCGAGGTGCTAAGCACCCTGGTCCCAGCCAGCAAACCGTGTCCTGCTTAGAAAGAGCACCCAGGTCCCCGTGGCATCAATGCCTAAACCGAGAAAAACTCCGTGGAGTCACTGCAGCTTACAGCTGGGCAAGAGAGCAGGGTCTGGCTCCATTTTGTTGAGAAAATCTGTTATTTTTGGTGCTAGCTTTGGGAAAAAACAACACGACAGGAGAACTGCCAGGACTCTCTACTATAATGGGAAAATGTACATTGTTGGTGTGGTGTTAGGATCCCTTCAGCGCACTGAAAATATTTCAGAAATTTGCAGAGAGAGGGGAGATCCACTCAGCAAACTGATTTCATACACATATTGTATTATTTTTCTTTAGGCTTCAATTCCATGGCCAAATTTTATCTTCATTACTCAACTCCCACAGGGTTTTGCACTAGAGCAGCAGCCCAGAGGAAGAACTGGCCCTGATTCAGCTTTTTGCAGGGAAGCAAAAACTGCCTGCAACATTTTGCTGAGAATCGGGAAAGCATCTCCATTTGAATATCAAAGCAGGGAAAAAGATAATCAGTACAATTTAAAAAAACCAAAAACCAAGGCAGAAATGAATGGATAGCAAGTGTTAGTACCGGAGACCCTGGTACTGATGAGGTAGACCTGATGGCTCATCTGCTGCCTTACAGCACCCTGAGCGTTTCAGCTGCACACTACATGTTATCAACTCTGCAGTTGGCACCAACGGGTTACAATATCATCAGGAATTCCCCTAAGTCCGAAACAGATGGTTGTTAATTAACAGAAAATTATTGGGAAATGAAGCCTGCTACAGGGTGTATAACAGTGATTTTTTAAAAAAAAAAAATCATTTTTCCTATCTTTCTCTGTTACACACTTTTGTATCCAAATTGTATTATTCCATTTTTCTTGCAGGTCTGTAAACAAGACATTGTTTATTTTCTAGGAAACAGATTATTTCCACAAAATGTGTTAGCTTCTCTGATAGCAACTCCTCCATTCAACTAGAAACAGGAATAAAAGGCACATTGTTCTACACGAACAGCATTTTGATATAATTTTTGATATAATTTTTTTCATAAGCATCAGCAGGGCAGTAAAACAGCTCGTCACTTTGATAGCTATTGACTAGAGCTTCCTGCTGGAAACATATATCATGGCAAATGTTTATATTTCATACAGAATATCCCACGTTTGTTAAAGGAGAAAGATAAGTATCACCCCCAAACTTTCCCACATATGGGCATGTGGGATACATTTTCAGTTGGCCAGATTCTCAAATGCCTGGAGAGGGGAGCCAGAGCCCGCAAAGGTTTGGGTTTATGCACTCCTAGTCATCCTCCCCAAGCCAGCAAGGGTTTGTAAATGCTGGGAGCTTGCAAGGCTGAGACCTGAGGTTTGGCAAGCCCCTGGGACCAGCTGTGTGGCATCAACTGCAGGGACCGACCTGGGAAGGGCTGTGTGTGCACACCTCAAGAGCCAGACTGCAGAGCTGACTGAAAAAACCTGAAGCTTATACTAAACCAAGAGAGAAAAGCTGTATGTTCCTTTTTCCTTAAGCTCCAGAAAATGTACAGATTTGATCCAATATTTGCAAGCAAGAAACTGAAGTTTAGGTGATGGTTTGCAGTGGAAAACCAAAGATAGGATGTTGCTCTCATTTGCCCTGTGTCTAGATCAGCAGGCTTTCCACTGAACTTCACACAAAACAAAGAATCAGAAACAACGCATTTCCCTACTTATTACAGCAAAAGGAAATAACGAAGCAGTGAAACAAATTGAGATGGTCTTCCTCCTCAACTTTTTCTTTAGGAAAAATAAAGCCTTGCAAAATCTCAAGCACTTCTAAATGGATGTTTCTGTTGCTCTTTTAATGTCAGGCAAGCTTCCTCCTTGCACAGTTTTACAGCAAAGCACAGGTAATGAACAACCTCACAATGCCAAATACATCCATTTGCAAATCAAAAAACAGCTACGCCTTTTCTGAGAGCGTTCCAAAAGTCCTCTGAGTACGGTACGTAGTGGGACTACCCACACGAAGGCGACATCTTTTGTGCCTACAAAAGAAACCTACAGGGCTTCCAGGAGACCCAGCGCAGCGGGATGCAGAGAAGGACAAGCGTGAGACACGTGCGGCTAATCCGCGCTTGGCAGGTTGGCTTCTCATCAGACAGAAATTTAGTATGTCGGAGCACACAAGGTATCTCTTAATTAATCTGCGGGCTTACATGTCTGGCAGTTCTGTTCACCCGGGCCCCAGCAGTGGTCTTCTGTGCAGTTCGGATGGCATTTGGGACCTAAAATACAAGAGTAGAGCGTTGATATTCTATAAACATGGCCAACGACACGGAAAACAAAGACTTGAGCTTTCCTTTTGAGTAAATCAGGGGAGGAAGCACCTATTTTGAGAACCAGCGCTCCAAAATTTCGAGAGCTGGACCACACATCCTTATCCTTTGTTCACCTCTGGTTTCCTACGTGCAGTCCTCCACACCTTTGAGCACGGGAGTGCAACACCCAGCCGGTCTGGCTTACGAAAGAGGCCTATTTTTCCCAGGAATGGGAATCTCAGCGACTGCCCGGCTGGCCCTTCTGCTGGAGGTTGCATGCAAGGGCAAGTCACCGCCAGCTCGCGGCCGGGCATGTGCCGGCAGCTCGCTACAGGCCACATGTAAATCAGCCTTTCTGAACAACACGGCTCTAGAAAGAGAACAAACCCGACTGGATCCGCAGGCAACTGCCGGCTCCTCCGGCCACAAAGTCATTCAACTTGTCTGCTTTCCACCCGCCTCCCGCCCTTCGCCAAAAATACTCCTCGGCGCGGGACTACCCGGCAGATGGACAATCGATGGAGAGGTGGTGGTAGGATGGATGGACCCTGAAGGTTCAGTGCCAGGCTCTTTCCCCTCCCTTCCCTCCTTATTCTTTTCTTTCTTTTTTTTCTTCTCTTCTTTTTCTTTTCTTTCCTTTTCATTCTTTTAACGACAAGCAAAGTCCCTGAGAAGCAACTTATTTTTAGATTATGGGATCGTTATTAAAGCCATAAATGGCTGTCTAAGCAGATTAATCTGGAATTCACTACATTTAGGAGGCATTTCCTACTAGAGTGGTTCTTCCTGCTCACAGCACATGATTCTCCCTCCTCCCCACTGCCCATCAAATAGCTGAACAAATGCCAATACTTGTCCAAGAGTTGATTGATTTGGTGCAGGACGAAAGAACTTTTTTTTTTTCTTTTTTTTTTAAAGTTGAAAAGTTAAAGGCTAACGTTTCTGTGGTGTTTAGAGCCAGACTCCTGTGCTGACTTGTATAGTTTGCAACTCCTTGATTACGCTAGGGCTCTGCAGAAAAAATATGTCAACACAGAGGTTGGCTCTCAAGCAATTACGCAACTGGGAGAAGATAAAGAAAATATGTTTTTCTGCCAATTTAGAGTGCCAGAAATGAAATGCTCAGAAATGAAAATAAACTCTCCTTTCCCTGAAATGACCGGGGATTTGACAAGGGACTCGTAGGGCTGAAGGATTAGCTTGAGCCCGCTCTAAGCGTATCCTACACAAACTTCTGCATATACACTCATCTCCCTGCTGAACTAAAGCATCAGATTTATCCGCCTGTTTATCATTAATTTTGCAACGGTAATCTGTGCAGCCCAAAACACCAGAGTTTTACGGCACTCAGCTGGGGCCTTCCAGCTAAAAAGGCTTCAAGTCCCATAATGGGTCTTCTACACCGGAGCCTTACACCGTAAACAAGATTGCTGGAAAGCAAATGAGTACACGTTATTCTGAGGTGTCTTTGAAGAACACGTGTGTAGAGTACTGTCTGAAGTCAAGAGAAGCTCTCCCAAGAACTTCGCTGTGAGTTAAGGACCTAACCACCACGAAAAATTACATCTTAAGGCCAGTGGTGAAGAAATGAAAGGACTTCTTCCCTTGGAACAGGGCTTGGTGGTCCTGCATGCAGAAACCGGTGGACCTAGAACCCACCACACGAAAGATGAGATGTTTGGTAAGTTAATACTCACAAGAAGACAGGTTGCTTGCAAATTCAAGCACTTTGAGAGGCTGCTTGCTCGTGTCAATGATGTCATTCCAGAGAACGGTGTCCATGTTGCACAGTTTGGGGTTGTTGCTGATTTTAACACCTCCATTAAGAATTTCTGCCATGGAAGGAAAAAAAATTGGTAAGTGAAGCAAGCTGCCCATCTTCTGTCTCTGATCTAAAGAAAGGGAAATAAACACCTATTTCTTCACTTCAGTCACACTATGGGGACAGGAAAGGACAATCTGCACGGCACCAGCACTCCTGATGGTGCAGCTAACACCATGCTGAGACCGATGGGTTCCGGAGGGTCAGCTGCTGTTGGATGCCACTGAGATGCCACTACATGTGGCTTTCTGCCCGGTGCCACCTCCAGAGGCCACCCCACTCATCAGAGATGGCACTGCTGTGTGCACAGGCAGAGGCTGCCAGCAAGAGACAGTGTAAGACCTTCACTCTCATACCAGCAGCTCCCACTAGAATTCGGCAGAAAATACTGATGTGTGTGTGCTGGAATCTAATAATGCAAAATATGAGTGGATACTTCTTTGCCATTTTGGAGGACACAAATAAATCTCACCGCCCTGCTGACACGTTGGATTTTCTGGATTTTTCTGCAATGGGAAATTATGAACTTTCTTCAACTTTTTGAGAAGACTTGCTGGTAGGAGAGCAATTAGGAAACTGGGAAACCACATTTAGATCCTTGTTTTTAAAGCAGGATTTTATGGCACATGACTTTGAGAGGAGATCTTCAACCAGATCTCGATACCAATAAGCTCACAGTTGAAGTTTGCACTACAGGTGCCTCCACCTCTTGCCCTGGTCTCACCTGATAGCCGTTTCATTGGCAGCTGCTGGAGTCCCTGGGTTTTATTCATGTGGTAATTGGATAAAACTGCCAGGGCGTAAGAGTTGTCGTACAACACATTGCCTCGGATGATCTGGAGGTTTTCGAGGGGGATGACATCCACCATGTTAAGGGCGATGAGCACGTAGCCTGCAACCTCCTGTATCGTCTGAGAGAAGAACAGAAGAAACAAGGTGCTCAATCCATTGCACTCTTCTACTCTTGACAGGGACGCTTTCCTCCTCCCACCCCTCCAACCCACCATCTTTCAATTTATAGGAACAATAAACCACTTAATCTCATTAAAAAATAAATAAATCCGAGAGCAAGAAAGGACTACGTGGAAAACTTTGATGTCTAGGCAGGTATAAAATGACCCTTAGAGCAGCCACCAGGGGGTCATTCCAAAGGTCCAGCTTACCCCTGTTCTGTCCGCAAGCAGGGGCAAGTGAGGCTGCCCAGGGGATGCAGGAGAACAGGGCAAGCATTTATGATATGGCAACCAAGTATGATGCTTCTCCCGAATACTTGCCCAGCTTCCAACCACTGGCAGCAGAGATGTCCTCTGGTTGAGGCTCTTACACTCCCTCTTCTGTGCCCCTTCCCCTGAGGACCCTCCAATGCTCAGCAGAGGGGAAGATGAGGTAACCTTCTCCCTCTTGAGTAACAATTAGTTACGGGTCAAAGAGGCAAGTGAGGAACTGCCCCTGAATGTAGGTTAATTCCTGCCTTGTACTCTGAAATGTGTGCATTTCTATCTATTTCCTACAAAAAATCACCATAAATGAAAAACCTTCATGCTATCACTTAGGATATTTTCCTATTCTTTGAAGACTACCAATGAATTTTCAAGAGACCTGGTATGTTCCTGGGAACGCTGAGCTCTACGGTCAACTTGTGCTTGGGAAAGAAAAATGGCAACACCATCATACTTTTAACCTATACATCTCAGACATCTCTTTCCTGATGTTCTTGCTTGTTACTATAATGAAACGTGTTTTTATCTTTCTTTGCTCCCTGAGATGAAAAGCTTACACAAACAAATCACTCCTCTCAACCCAGGGGACTGACCTGCTTATTCAAAGCTAGAGCTCTTGATACAAGATATACACATATCATGTCAAAAAAACCTTCTTCCTCTCTTGCCTCTTTCTTTAAAAACCTCCTGATGTGGTAACCAGACACGTGAAAAGCAATGCATTTAAAACACCTTTTAAAAAAAAAAAAATGACCTCAGGTGCAATGCTATAGCCACTGGTGGCAGCCAGGCAGTGGAGGAGCAGAGCTGTACCCCTTGTCCATTCTCTGGTGGAGGTAGAACCTGGAGGTCCTCATGGCCTGTGTCAGGAACAGCGTGGGGAGTAGGACTTGGGAGGTGACCGTCCCCCTGTACTGGGCACTGGGGAGGCCCCACCTCGAGGGCTGGGTCCAGTTTTGGGACCCTGAACTCAAGACATTGAGGGGCTGGAGCGGGTCCAGAGAAGGGCAACGGAGCTGGTGAGGGCTCTGGAGAAGAAGTCTGGTGAGGAGAGGCTGAGGGAGCTGGGGGTGTTCAGCCTGGAGAAAAGGAGACTGAGGGGAGACCTTCTCGCTCTCTCCAACTCCCTGAAAGGAGGGTGTAGCCAGGGGGGGTCGGTCTCTTCTCCCAAGGAACAGGCCATGGGACAAGAGGAAATGGCCTCAAGTTGCCCCAGGGGAGGTTCAGATTGGAGATGAGGAACAATGTTTCCCCGGAAAGGGTTCTTAAGCCTTGGACTGGGCTGCCCAGGGCAGGGGTTGAGGCCCCATCCCTGGAGGGATTTCAAAGCCGGGTTGCCATAGTGCTTAGAGACATGGGTTAGTGATGGGTTTTATCAGAGTGAGGTTGATGGTTGGACTAGATGATCTTGAAGGTCCCTTCCAACCTGGACAATTCTATCATTCTATAGCAGACAGTGCTCCTGCCCATTCCATGGCTGCGTTTTAACATCCGTCCTGTCTGTTCCCCTCTCAGCTTGCCATGGTCCTTCCTGTGCTTGTGCCCAAAACAAACGTTAAGACAGGAGTAGCCCATGTGTCACCTGCAGAGGGTCATCTTGAAGAAGCGTTCACGTGGGAAGTTATTGCACATGCTGGAGAGGCACTCGCCACCATGGCAGGGGAAGGGGTCACAGCTTGGAGGGCAGGGTAAGGACCTCCACACTTCAGAATCTGCCACTGGCCACTCACTTGGCACTCTGCTTTGCCCAACAGCACCACAAAGCCCTCTGAGGAGTAAGGCAATGGGTAAGGATGTAATAATATTTATAAATAAGATTAAACTCATCTGCATGGCAGCCAGCATGGGTGTGCAGTTGGCAGGTGCTTGAAAAGCTATTTCTCACTGTGTCTGATTTAGTACAGTAGGGTTGAGTGTATCCTGCAGCCTACAGGTAAGCTGAGAGTGTGATCTGCAATTTCTCTGATTAGCTAGCTATGGTTTTGGGTCACCACAGAACTTTATAGGTGGCTGGTCCTCCGCACTTAAAAAACACAGTAAGATTCCTTTAGCAGGGAAGGCCACGTTGGCCAAGAACACTAACCTTCAGGAAAGAGAGGTCACGATTGTGCTCCACGTACGTAATCTCTAGGTTGCTGAGTACCACCTCGCAGTTGTTGTACATCCTCTGCAGGCTGGTGAAATGGTCTTCCACGTGTCCCAGCTGGGTCAGCTTGTTATTTGTCCCTTGACAAACTGTGGAGGAAAGAAGAAAGCTCCATGAAGGAAAGCAAGAATAAGTACAGGGTAGCTGATCTGTTGCCCACCTATCTTTACAAGCACCGCAGTAAGTGAAGCATCGTCACAGATTCGTAAGATACAAGACCATTATCTTGCCTGACCCCGATGGCAATACTGTAGGGGGCACGCAATGCTGCCCAGGCACAGAGATGTACCCGAATTAAGAGCTGAAATAACCCTTCATCATCAAAAAACCTCAAGGTGAGACTTTTGTACATCAATAGCACTGAGTTTTCTGTGTCACAAATATAACTCGGTTCCTGAGGAGCTGGCATTAATAGAGTGCCATCAAACACCACTGAAAGCAGTATGCTGCCAGGTATCACCAAAGGCCACTGATTTCCCTGAGGGGGCGGTGGGTCTCCTTGTAAGCTCAGTGGGAGGGAGCGTGGGCAGGGGCTGGTGGTTCTGCAGGACCTCTCAAGCTACAAGTCCTCCAGGACTCACACATCTCTTGCTACTCTGACATATTGGGAGTATGATAGATGCAGGAGATCTCCTGGCATATTCAGCTTTGGCACACAAATCCACCTAAGCCAGCTTTGCTGGTGGGGAAAGAAGTACCAGTGACAGGACAAGAGGAAATGGGCACAAACTGGAACATAAGAAGTTCCATCTAAACATGAGGAGCAACTTCTCTACTTCGAGGGTGGCAGAGCCCTGGAAGAGGCTGCCCAGAGATCTGGTGGAGTCTCCTTCTCTGGAGACATTCAGACCCCACCTGGACACGTTCCTGTGCAACCTGCTTTGGCAGGGGGTTGGACTAGATGACCTCCAGAGGTCCCTTCCAACCCCAGATCATTCTGTGATTCTATGAAGCGGTGCCGCACAGAGCACCACTGAGATTACAAACATTTATGACTGCATGATTGAAAAATTAGTCCCCCACCTGAAACTCTATTACTCTGCTTTACCAAACTTAGAGGAACTGACGAAAGTTATCATCTCTATATTGGATTGCAGTGGAAGAGCAAAACACAAATTGTTTTCAAGACAAAACCACCAAACGCAAGCCTCAGATACTCTGTACTCATCCTGTCATTCCCTGGGCTATCCTTAGATAGTTAAAACACCTCTGAGTTACGCTAATACAGACAGAAGGAGAACGATACAGAGGGCAACAGGGTAAGAAGCTTCACACCACCTTCCAGGAGGAAAGCATCAGCCCAACTTTGCTCTTCAGTGGGAGCAAAAGGAGGCCCTTACCTCATCGTGGCTATAATGCAACCCCAGCCTGACCTCATTACACACGGAAAGAATTGTGTTCTTTTAACTTGCAGCAAATGACAAGTTAAATGATACTTTTATAGAGCCATAATTCCTACAAGCCCCAGTCCCAAACTGGAACCCCATTGTGTGGGGTGCTGTGAAGCAAATAACCAAGACTCTTGACAAAGCTGGAAATAAGTTTCGGAGCTAGACGACACCTGTTGAAGATTTACCCCAACAACTGACGTTTTATTAGTAAGTAGAATAACTTAATAAGCAGTGATAAAAACACAGTTATCAATCGTCAAAGCCATTCACTGAACATGTGTTACTTCTCAGTACAGTCATCACCATTAAGGAGCTGCAGTGATAAGGGATTAAATACCCTTTCTCCGTGTTTAAAGCACTCACATTCCTCAGTTATTTCTCATTATACATCTAGATAAACATTTTGGTGTCTGGGATCAGAGTGACAACTGCTAGTAAATGGGGACAGCTTAACAGGGGCTGTGATTACACCATCTAAGCCGCTTGTAACTTCAGGAGCCTCAAGTGTAGAATATGACCCTTTTTATATTTGCTTTGAACAGACGAGAAATTTCTAAGTGGGATTTTCTGTTCCAGCTTCGGACTTAACTGTTCCAATGTGTTCATGCTTAAAATCTGCTTTTCCCGCCTTCTGCCTCTAGCATGAGGACCACAAATTATCAGCCAGTGCCAAAGGAGGCGTCTTATTCTGTGGTCACATTTTGATAGCAGAAAGTTAGAAATATTGTTAGGCGCTGGTCTGCCTTGTAACATGGGTCGTTGTTGGGGAGGGGGGGTGAAGAGGCTTTGAACTTATTGGAAGAGTCAGAGTCCTTCAGAGGACATCTTGAATTTTAAGAAATATTATCCTCCAAGCGGGGAAAAGCGCAGTCAATCAAACATTCCCAGGCGGTTCCAAACCTCAGCTCGGATGCTCAGTCGAGGCATGTCAGGTCTGATCTTTAAAAAGGTGTGATTTTGAAATGCGCTCAAATACAACGGAGGAGCAGGTGCAGATCAGAGTGCTCACAGGAATGAAGACATGTAAGTCAGCCTGTCATGGCCTTCAGGGACCACAGATGGCTCTGGCTGCATCTCTGGCGTTAACAACCAAGACCTGCCCCTGGTACTCAAGACAAGCCCTATGCAAAAGCTGTTTTTTTTGCAAAAGCCCTACGTAAAAGCACTGTTTATGCTACGTCTGAATGGAGGGAAGGGTGGAAGAAGGAGCCTTCTCTGGCGGCATCCTCCTGGCCACCCATCCCCATGATCGACGACATGGCTTGCCACCAGCCGGATCACACAACAAGGAGTCCAGCTCACGGACACAAACCCTAGGAGATAATACACAGATTTGAATGTGCTTCCCTTGGGATCTGACAGATGTTGGAGCTCTGAACTCAGCTCAGCCATCTTGAGAAACACGGACTTTTTCACTGCTTAACGGGTCAAGGCTGGTGCAGCAGTCAGAGGGCATGGTTACTCTTGTGCTTCTCCCTCTCCCATGGGCCTGCCCGGTGAACCATGCCAAAGAGTCAACCCAAGCTACAAATAATGCAGAACAATAAATAAATGAACGGACGGAGGGTATTTTTAGCTCAGGAAAGCTCGCTGATTTCTTTGGCTCACCGTGGTGCCCCACGAACCGCTGCACTGGAAACAGCTCTGAGAGGGCAGGGGCAAATAGTCAAGAGAAGGAGCGTGCCAGCTTGTGAAGCCGCAGAGGGAAACCCAGACAGAGCAAGCTCTGAAGGAGCTTCAGGTTGGTCTTTCAGGACCTGCTTTCTTCCCCTGTTCTGTAAGTATAGAGCACTTTGATGGCTCTCTACCAAAGGTATCTTAAGCAGAATACGTGCAAAACCACTTGCCCCCTCCATCAGGCTCATTATATCCTTTAGGCAGGAAACAGAAGATGTAAATGAGGTGTCAGTTAAGATCTGGAGAGCCAAAGAAAACGGGTTGCCTGTGTTAAGATCTCAACAGCGTATGGCCAGCATCAGTCAGACCACCCTACAGAAGCTTTCCCTCTCGTGCACATTTTTTTTTCTTTGCTCAAAGAGACGCGAGGCCAAATCCTTGTTTGCTGCAAAGAGATCTAAGTAGATCCAGAAAGTGAACTTCATCACAGCAGTATTTACCAAATGAGAACCTGGGTCACTAGCAGTGTATGCAGAGCAAATAAAACCTAAATCAAGCAAAAGAAGCTAAAACCCGGCAGCAATATTGCTGAACTCAGGCAAAGGTGCTGAGCAATTTTCCAACTAGAACATTTGGAAAGCAAAGAAAATGGCCTGCTTGCATCTGATGAATAATACCATTCCTGCAATTTTTTGCTTATGAAAACAGGGTTCTGAAAAGATAGATGCTATAATTATCTGTCTATAATACCACAGTGTGAATGCCATTCTGGCCAGAGGCAAAAGCACAGACAATGTGGTGCTCGCTTCTCTCCGCAGAGTTTTAAGTGAGACATGCATGCCTGAGTGGATGGATTAAAGTGTGAATTAACCTCTATTGAGCTTGACCTATTTCCCCTCCCAAGGACAGATTTTGATGCCGCATATATTCGTTATATACTTCTGTTTCAAGGTGTAGGAAGGCCAGCACCATCCAGGTTTAGGAGTCTGTGGTGGGTATGGATACCTTGGTGGGACTGCTGGGAGCTACGGTAATAAACACCACACCACAGAATGATAGACCTGTCCAGATTGGAAGGGACCTCTAAGATCATCTAGTCCAACCATCAACCTCACTCTGATAAAACCCATCACTAACCCATGTCTCTAAGCACTATGGCAACCCGGCTTTTAAATCCCTCCAGGGATGGGGCCTCAACCCCTGCCCTGGGCAGCCCATTCCAAGGCTTAAGAACCCTTTCTGTGTCAACATCTTTTCTAATCTCCAATCTGAACCTCCCCTGGTGCAACTTGAGGCCATTTATGGCCACGTCATATATGTCCGTGTGGAGGTTTACACATGTTTGCAGCCCGATTTTAGCTATAAAAGAGAGTAAAAATAAACAGAGAAGTTTCCTGATGAAAATGCAGGGTGAGAACATCCCTGACCAGCAGAAAAGCTGAGCTCCAGGACTGAACTGCAGGTCAGGGGCTGACCCCTAAAAGACGAAAGCTTTGCTCTTATCTGTGATGTTAATATCAATAAAAAACCCACAGCCAGTCTGGGAAGTTTTGAGGCAGGGAGGGGGTCCCTGGGGCAATGCTGAGAGCGGCGCTGCCCACTGGGAACGTGGGGTTCTCCTGCCCCAACCCCACCAGCCTGACCCTCCCCATCACCCCTGCGAGGGGGAGGCACCCCAAAGAGCCCCCCGCAGCACGGGATAGCACGGCACAGCATTCCATTTCCATGGGATGCTGCTCTTAAGCCCACACGCTGGCGCTTCCGAAACGCCAGAGATGTGTTGATCTTGAATCGGTTACAGCATTACCTCAACAGACAGCCTGGGGGGAAAAATAAAATAAAAAAAAAAAAAAAAAAAAAAGGGCAGAATATCGCTGAAATGAGCCAAAGTGTGAGGTGCTGTCTGTATAAGAGGGCAGCGATCAAAGAGCTGAAGAAAGAGGCAGGCTCTGCTGAGAGATGCCAACTTGCTGAATTTCAGTGCTTATGAAGCTGCCCTGGGTACTAAAAGTCCTCTCTCCGTCCCCAGACAGGCTTGCTCCCCTTCCCTGCCTCAAACTTGGCCTTAGAGGAGTATTTTTAAGTGATGCCAAGGGGTTCCCTCTCTGCAACCCTCTGCTCTTTGGCTTTTTTTTTTTTTTTTCCCCTCCACCTTTTTCCCCTTCACCCAAAGAAATGGGGAAATGGGGCGAAACCGAAGCGTTTCCTAAATGCCATTTTCCACGAGTGATGGGAGGGAGACAGAATGCATCCATCCAGCCCTAACGCTGAGCGACCGCGTCCTCCCAAATCCACACAAACTCGGATTAAACGAAGTGGTCCCTGCAGCAATTGCCCTGATACAAGTGAAATCCGTTTTCATCTTCTCCCCAGAAAATCTGATTACTGCAGTCCCAACGCTGTCACGCATATTTGCCCCAGACTGGAGAAAAACCCTGGAGAATGCTTTGAAACCAAATGATCACCAATCCCCAAATCATCAGCTGGTTCTGGTCGTGCTTAGCCTCTGTTAGTCTCCCTGCAGCTCTGACACACACATCAAAATAATAACTCTCAAAGGCAATTTCAGAGACACGCAAGTCCATTTCCATGCTTCATATATCACTTATAACTCTATACGCCCTGGCATAATAAATGTATATACTTTTTCTGCGTGTTTTCCAGCCATTATTGACAATAACACAAAACTTGCAGACAAGAGGTATTTGTTCAATCTGCCAGCACATTCATAAATATTCCTTTCTCCCCACTTACTGGCAGCAATTCCACTTTTGATTATTTTTTTTTCCCAGGTATTGCATGGAAGAGCAGTACCTTCCAGGGTCCAGATGATACCAAGCTGCCCCTGAAGGCCAGGGGAGATGATGGCACTTGGTGTCCTACCACCAGTGCTGCCCACAACCAATTCATCTCAGTCAGAGCGTGGGGAAAAAAAAAAACAACACCCTTTCAAGTGAACTGGAATCATTTTATAAGAAATACTGCTCGACATGGGTCTGGATGGGCAACCACATCACCCC
>JAHREE010150655.1:0-32713 GCA_033628505.1 Tringa tobata
GCGATGGATTTGCTGTGAAATTGCGCTGCTCCGGGGGGAGGCAGACGGTTAGAGCCAGCTGAAAATTTTTTAGAAAACCAGAAAATTCCCATTTGATCTAAACGCAAACACTTACAGACGCATCCGCTCAGATTCGGCTCCGGAGAAGCAAAGGAGCGTGGAGCGATGCTCGTGGCCGGTGCTGGCACGGGATGCTCTGGGGCTCTCTTCAAGTCTGGGCTGCAGGTACCCCCTTCGTTGCTAAATGAGCTCAGCTCACGGGAAAAACATTTCATATATACACAAGTACTTATAGTACAGATGATACACCTGTATTATTTATCTATTTTAACTTACATGTATATATATGCACACAAACAGCAACTCTCCATCCAGCAAAGACTGATTTATTGTAACTAGCACCAGCATTTCCTTGCCAAGGAGTGGCATCTCATTAGGGTGTTTAGAGACCAGAGAAACTCAACATGATTTCACATCCCTCGAGGCCTGAGGGGCAGCCCTCCTGCCATTGGCACAGACAGTGCCAGTACGTACAGGTGTGCAGAGGGATGCCCCCACGCTGAAACACCTCTTTGTTCCAGCTGGGAATCAGACACTTCCAAATTCACCGTGAAAACAAGTTCCCCTTCCAACAGGCGCCCGCCAGCGATCAAAACATCAAGTTTCCCGGCTGACATCCACCATTTAACAAATTCCAAGTGAAAAACCTATTTCGCAATGAAATATTGCCCCGCTGCAATCCAGCAGCGCTGAAACATTTCAATACTGCTGTGACACCACCTCTTCCTCCTCTCTTGTTTTTGGCTTAACATGAAATGATCAAAGAAAGCGAGAACCTCAGTGAGCGGCACCAGCGCTCGGGCTCCAGGGGACAGGGACAGCCAGGGACACCGATCTGCCCAGGGTGGGAGGGACGGTACCAGGGCACCACGAGCCATCCCGTGGGATGAAGGATGCCACGCCGGGCAAAACTGTCACAGCAGAGCGTGGACGGAGCCAGGCCTGGGGTGAGGAACCGGTCAGACAGGATGGGAATACCTGCAGACACCACAGCTGAGGTTCCCATCCCAAGGGGGTTTGCACAGATGGATGGAGGACCAGGTTCAGACCCTCTCTATGGGGGATAAGGGTGGAAATTATAGGAAGACCATCATTAGCAGCAGCAAGACCCACATCTCTATTCCCTCGTGCCATTGGAGACGCGTCCCACATACGGTGATTATTGTCACCCCTTTTCTGTTGTCCTGGGGCTGCCTTTGGCAGGCAAGGGGAGGGGTCCCTCCTCTCCCCAGCGTCTCCCCGACTCCCCCACACGGAGCGGTGGCTCCTGGAGATGGCAGGAGGGACATCCCGAGGGTGAGCGGCAGCCGAGGAATCACCTGCGGATGCTCGGCCGGGCTGGGGTAAGGCACGGCTCGGGGAAGATGGAAGATGACTCTGCACAAACAGCTATTTTGCTGGGAACCAGCCTCGTTTGGGTCTTGTTTAACGATTAGAGACTAGTTTAAGCTAAAAGACCTGAGACAGGAATAGATGAAAGGTGCAACCCGCTGTGTTTGGTGCCGTCCCCACGCTGGGTTACGAGCACGCCCACCGTTACTTACAGCGCCGCTGACAAACAGCCACTTGTGAAGCTGCGGTAACCGCGTGAGGCATCCCAGACTTAAAAGCACAAACAGGGATTCACGCCAGCTCGGCTGAGCCCAGCGCAGCTCCCCGTACAGAGGAGGCCCCGTTCTCCATCCTCGTTACCTTTATGGAATGGTGACAAACCGGATCCCCCTCCACGGGGGTGGCAGGGACCGGCTCCAACCCCAAACGACCGTCCCCCCAAGAGGAGACTCTGCCAAAAATCCTTCCAGCATCAAAACCAGCGAGGGCTGGTTTCTGATTGTTATTTTTTTTTTTGAGTCAGTGCCTGCAACCTCACATCTACAAAGCGGAGTTGCCACCTCCGCGAATAGCTGTAATTTCTTTTTAGTTCAATTATTTCTGCACCATACTGTTCGCAACAGCTGAAGCCAACAGTGCTGTTCAGCATATTATGTACTCTGTGTCAATGCACCATGAAATATTAAGACTACAATAGGTCTGAAGTCACAGAATCATAATCCTGTAATAGCTTGCTTCATCTTTGCTGCTGGAAGATGGCAGAATATTTCTATTTTTAAACAAATGGCATTCATTCTAATGAAGCCAGGGCTCATCTTGATACAACTGCAGCTGCAGAGATTTTTCTCCGCTGGGGTTTGGAAACTCAGAGTTCAGCTTGGGGGGCTGGGGGGGCTGCTGACAACCTCTGATAACATTTCACTACGTGGGTATACCCAGGTTTATCTATTTGTTTACAAATCCCTGGTTTACTTGCAGGAAAAATATTTCCCTCTGCATTTTTGCAAACCACCACACTGACCAGACTGAAAACAAGGAGATGCATCTCCAGCTCCTCAGCATTTCTCTGCAGTGCCTCGGGCCGCGGTGAAGCAGAGGAAGATGCTGCTTCATCTCTGGGAGAAGCCTTGGGAGCGCCGGGCTCCTGTCCCCCCCTCCCCGGCTTTTGGGGAAACATGACCCTTTTGGTGGGGCTTTTGCATCTTGCACCAAAAGCCACCCTGGGCTGGGGCTCACGTACAAATCGAGCATGAGAGGAGGGAGAATGGGGCGGTTTCCCAGGGAGACTCCCACTCCCCACATCCCCATTAAGTCCCTTTTAGGGGCAGCCATTCAGTGCCTCGACAGATGTGCACTTGTACATTTTCTCTTAATAGAGAGGAGATCTTTTTTTTACTGCTTTCTTGCAAATTTGCATATGCCTCCTCCTCTCCTTCCATGGTTAAGCTCCCGAAGTATAATAAATATTTCACTTTCAAATCTAGATTCATTACAGGATGCCCAGGAGGGGGAAATAATAAGGTATCGCTTTACAGCCCAAATAAAACATAGAAAGATACCGCCTATAATGTATATTTCAGGCTTTAGGTTGAGATAATTCATACATCACTCCTGGTTAAGGAACAAAGACGGTGCTGTGTCAGCACATTGGCTGAAAAAATACCTTCTTGTAATATTTTATGCCTTTTGGTGATGTATCCCAGTTACCCTACGTCACCGCACGTGGGAGACGAGGCAGCGCAGAGCAGCAGCCACCTCTGCTCGGGGAAGAGCTGGGATCTTCCCTCCCTCCCTCTCTCCATCCCTCCTTCCGTCCATCCCGTGCTGCGCCAAAGAGAAAGCAGAGAAACAGACTATTTTTCTGCCGTGTTTTCTGACTGAAGGCACATTTTTTTTTTCTCAGGCTGCAGGGCTGAGTGGCAGCGGGGCTGAGCGGGCCGGGGGGGCGCCCGTGACAGGCTGGGGAGCGCTCATCTATCATAAGAGCGATTTCCCTACTAATAAAGTGACCTTGCGTAAATAGCTCAACTTTTCACAGCTATCACATCATTAGGACAGGACACGCGTTGATAGATAGAGACCACACCGACTGCTGATCCGGGATGAACTACTGCAGCCGGGGAGTTATTTTTGACGGGGCTGAAGCGCTCCATCATTTCACGACAGAAGGTGCCGGTGAGTAACGCTCCTGGGGACGCCATCAATTCTGCCCGCTGCCGATGCCACGGGGAGCCCAGGCTCCCTTCCTCTGTCCTCGCCAACGGCCAATGCTCTGCCCAAAGGAGCCGACCTCTCCAATCACTGCTGCCGCAGCAAATAGAGACCCTCGGCAGAAGCGGCATCTGCTGCACGACGAGGTCCCACGGGCAAAATGAGACCTTTGCACGGGAGCCAACGGCTCTCCTCGGGTACCAGCAGCAAAGCATCCCACCTTTTGCAAGACTTGTTCATCATGGCTGAACTTCAAACCAAGCTCTGGGGTTGGAAAAAACCTTTAAGAGCATCGAGTCCAATGGAGCAGGACACGTTGCAGATCCCAGGGGAACAAGCGTGGGGCTTGCACCCAGCCACGGCTGCAGGACCAGCCAGCACCCCTTCTCCCTGCGACCCATCCTCCCACTGCCCTGCGACTCTCACATCGGCCCCTCCACTGTCCCAGCAAGTGAAGGAGATGTGTGGGGTGGGAAGGGGCAGGGAAAAAGCCTGATCTGGGGGGTGACACTGCAAGGAAAACACGAGTAGAGGGATTTTTTTGTTGTTATTGTTACTCTCCAATGTATACTCCTGGCTAATCCAGTAAGCTATTATTTATGTGTAGCCTAATTAAGGTTGCGAGTAGCTTGATCTTTGTTTACTTAAGTATATAGCAGAAGATTGCCAAGATTAAATAAAATTATCTGCCAGCAGGCAGGGCTGTGCACGCTCCCGGGGATGGCTGCGGGGCCGGGGAGCTGCCCGCCTGCCTTTACCCATGGAGAGCACGTCAGCTGCTGCATCGTACACCCCGTTGCCAATTCAAGCTTATCTAATAAAGATTCAGATAAACCAGACCAAACACAACCCAACGAAGTCTGAAACCCACTAATGGGATGCGATTAGGGCTTGTTGGCCTCTGCTTTTACCCGCTACCTGCGGGACCGGTGCCCGTCCAGCCCCGCTCGGGTGGGTGCCGACGTGGCGATGGGGGAGAGAATAACTGGGCCTCGAAACACATTCCTATGAAAGAGACCTAGAGCTGGACCAACAGTCCCACTGAAATCGCGGCTCAGATGTCCATGACAGTGAGATACCCCTGCTCTCCTTCCCACCAGCTACACCTCCCTCTGGGCTCGCACTGGCCCTTTGGGCAACGCAGACCCAGCCCCTGCTCCGGGCTGCCCCTCTCGCCCCGGGGGATGGATGGGTTCGGACCAGCCCATCAGTCTTGATGGCCATGAGCCATTGCAAGGAAGTGGCCGGGACTCTCCCTGTGGGGAGGAGAGGAGCTCCGAGAGGAGCGGGGGGGTTGCGGCTGCCTCTCCTGCTTCACACCAACACACAGGAAAGAGATGGAGTACCCACCGGTGTCAACTCCCATTGACGCAGCTACTCTGTCTCAGAGGGGACGGCGGTAACGTCGCCTGTTCTGAGCTTCAGGGATGAAATATGCTCATATCATGGCATACATTATGATTTTTATACTTAAGCTGGATAGCTTCCTCTCCTCCCGTCAAACCTCCGGCGCGAGCAGATCCCGCAAGCTGAGCGAGCTAATGAGACTATTACGTTTGCAATGTGCGCTGCCACCCTACGTCTTCCAAACCCTCTCCAAATGGATCTGTTTGGACCCATTTTAAATATAAATATTGCTAGGTTCTGAGTTAAATGTGTATGCAATGCGTTTTACAAAACCTTTAACAAATTCTGTGCAGAAGAATATGTTTTCCCATATGGGCTGCTTAAAGAAAGGCAGATGTGAGGCAATCCAAATCCCTCATATGCTTCTCCTCCTCCTTCTCCCTTTCCTTTTGGCAAACTTCTCAGGCAAAGACAAATATTGTATCAAAGAGTTATGGAAATAAACACAAATATAGCTCAAGGGCATAAGTAAAGTTCTGGAATCTTTTCTCGGCACAATTAATAGGTAGCGTTGCGGGGGGAGCACCAGTACCCGAAACATGCCCGAGGAAGAGAATGTTATTGTGCAGACGGTGCTCTGGGAACCTCGGAGCGGGGCTGCGTTCAGCAACATTAGCCAGGATGCTCTGAACAGGCTGCTGAGGAAGACGAGGGACCCCGAGTCAGGGGGCTGAGTTGGGCTGGGGGGAGCGGGAACGCGGGGACACGGCTCGCTCCAAGCCGGATGGAAGGGGTGGGAGCTGCATCCCCAGCTTCAGTGGGTGCGAGGGGTGGCCGACCACCCCCCAAAGGTGTGGGAACACCTGGGGGTGGCACTGCTTGCCCCAGACCCCGCTGGTGTGAAGGATGCTCTAAGGCCACTCCCTGCCTCGCCATAAATCGCACAGACACAGCGACGCTGCGGCCGCTGAAGCGCCCGCTGTATGGGAACCACTCACCTCGTCCTGGGGGCGAAAACAGATGGCAGAGAGAAACCATCGGTGCTTCCCCCCCGTGCCCACGGACAAGTCTGATGCAGAGGGCTCCCCAGCACCCAAAACCCTCGGGGGACGAGCGCACGGGGTCCCCGAGGCCAGACCCGCAGCTGGAAAACACCAAGCCAAAAGCAGGAGGCAAAACACGAGCACCCAAGCGGTATTTTCTCCCCGAAATGTACGTTCTTACAAGAAGAAAAAGAAATAAATACATCGTTCTTCTGCCAGGTTCCTCAGTTCATTAAATAACCCGCAAACATTAAACCAGATGTTGTGTTTTATCGCTTGACTCAGATCATTATGACTTTATTTCTGATGGGCCCGGAATAAATGAAATGCAGTTATAAAGGTTATTTAACTATTAAAACAACTATTAATTAAAGTTTGCCAAGTCTTGGGGGCTCTGAGGACAAGCAGCAGCTAGGTAAATGTCAGTTATTATTTAATAAGTCATTGTTATTGAAATATGCGGCACGTGAGCTGCATCCCCAGCAGGAGCTGGGATCTAACCGGTCCCTGCCATAAATATTTTGCCTGGTGTTTGCAAGGTGGGAGGGTGATTTAGTGCCAGAGCTGGTGCCGCCGGGGACCCAGGGCTCATTTAGCCAAGGAAGAGGAGGAGCAGCAGCAGCCCCCAGGAAAGGGGGCCCCCAGGGGGCTGGCAGAGCCCCAGTCCCTGTCCTGGGATGTCCATCCGCCCGTGACGACGTGATGGGCATCTGCAAGGACCACGGTCGCACTTGACTTGCACGTGGTGCAGTATTTAACATTTCAGCCCTTACCTCGCCGCTGGTTCTCGCCCGCGGGGCTGGCTCCTGCCTCCTCCCAGCCTGGGGACACCGCGGGACGGGGACACCTTGCGCTTTCTCCCCACGAAGGAACAGCCATGAGACCTGACCTGGGCTGGAGCCCTGGGAGGACGAAAGAAGGCAATAAATCACAAAATAGCAGCAGCTCTGAGCTCATCCAGGATTTCCAGAAATTGCTCTAATGCCAATAATTAACAGAAATAATGCTGAATAAGCCTCAGCGCTCGAGGAGTAAAGGACTTCACCGAGCTGGAACCCGGGAGAAAGAAATATGGAGCTGCTCTTGCATGTTATTCTGCAATTAGGGCTTGCTGCAGCCTTGTCCCCGTCCCCTGCCTGACAGAGCCCACCCGTCCTCCCGCCGGAGACGGGAATTGAGGGGAGCAGCCACCTCACAAGTCCCCGCTTTGTACACGTAAACACAAATAAAACAGTAAGCTCATTCTTTTAAGCATGAGGCAGGGGAGGAAGGGAGAGAGAAATGAATATGGAGCAGAGAGCCCGAGCACTAAATCAGGGGATGAAATGCCTGCCAATGTTTTTTTAAAAACAAACCAAGAAAATGAAAGGGCTGCAAGCAACCGCCATGCCGAGACAATAATCACTAATCAAGTCAAAGTTTCACTCTAATCAGTTCAGTTGTTAAGGGGAAAAAAACAGAGCAGTGCCGGGCTTGGAGAATTACCATTCATTACCGCCTGCGGGTCTGATGGGGACCCAGCCCCCGGGGGCGGCAGGAGCCTGATCCACCGGGATGGACCTTCCCAGGCCTTCTCCCACCACACCGGGCACCGGACCGGGTCCCGGGAGGGAGGTGTGACCACCAAGGGGCAATTCCGACCAGGAGGAGATGACCAGGGGTTGTCACTAAGAAGCAAGCGGGCTTCCTTGGCTGTGCCACCGCCTGGGTGAGGGGCCAGGCCTCGGGCACCGCAGGCTGGGCTGTGCGGGAGAGCGAGGGATGGACGAGGGATGGCTCTCCCAGCCGCTGCCCGGCTCAGCCTTTGGAAAAATCCCACTGAAGGTCATTTCTGCAGGAAATCCACACTCACACAATAAGAGATGCGGATACTTTCGCTGCCAAATCCCACCACAATCTCGGGAATTCAAGTAGCTGTTTGTGAGGGATCAGCTGGAAACGTGAAAAGAGCAACTTGCATTTTATGTTTTTTAAGTGGCCAGAACCAGCACAGATGGGGCCAGGAAAGGGCTCTGGCTAACAGAAAGACTTCTCTTCCTGCAAAAGAGAGGAGCAGGAGCCGAGGGAGAAGACGTGAATGGCAGTGGGAGAGACGCAGGCTCCCGGATGGCTCCGAGCGCCCGCCCGGCGCCGTGCCAGCGGTGAGGGTATGGCTTTCAGAGACACGGCGGCAGCGTGGCTGCCTCTGCCGAGGCCAGGGAAGCTCTGCCACCAGTTCGAGGGGAAGGGGAGCTAATCCAGCAGAGTGCTTTTCGACATACTAATCCTCTCCTGTCCCATGAGCTACATCCCAACAATTATCTCGGCGGCACAGACGGGGACAGGGGCAGGGAGAGTTGCCTGCAGCAGAAAGGGAATGGTTTTCAGAGCTGCCATTTCTACGCACAGAGTTTCAGACCCCAGCTTTGTCCTTGGAGCAGTGTCTAAGCGTGAGACTCACTCCAAAGCATCGCCCTCGGCTCCGTTGCCAGCTCGTGGCGTATCCGTGGAGCCAGTCACCCAACTGCCCCACGTCTCAGGGTCCCTCTCTGCCACCTGGGGCACAGGGGACCAGGGACTGCAAAATGCAACCACTGGAAGGCAGGGAAAAAGTAAATCGGACAGGAGATTACTCCTGACGTCTGCGGACAAAGTTCACCCCCTTTCTTTCCTGCCCACCCCCCGAGTGAACCAGCCCATCTGGGAAGGCAGAGGACAAGTTGTCAGATGTGGCTTGATTTACAAGAAAGAAAAGAAATGATTACACTCCCTGTGATTTACCTTCCCTGTGTTTTACAACCAGAATAAATTGCGATGCCGAATGTTGCCGTGGAATTATTAGTTATTGGGGGGAGCAGCAGTGCCATGAATCTCGCCAGCTGGTAACTCATCCCTGCGGCGCGGTGCAGGGACGCGGTGCTGGAGAGGTTTAATTGGGGGCACGGCGGAGGGGAGGTGGGGAAGGACAATGTCACTGGTTGGGAACATCAGGGGAGTCAGAGCACAAGGTGGGCAGAGAGACTGTCCTCCGGTTTGCCAGGCTCCTCTCCAGATTTCTCTTCCCATTTCCTACGCCAGAGCTGAGATTCCAGGCTGCAAATTTCCCGGTCGGGCACAACACGACGACCCAGGACTGGGCTTTGTAAAGTACCGGACCCAGACCAGGGCTAAGAACTAACCTGGCCCCAAAAGGAGGCTTCTCCCGGAATATTTCCTGGAATTCCTGCATTATCCAGCAGCCTCTGGAGTATTTTTTCACCTGGCCCATTTCGAGCAGTCTGAGAGCTCGAAATGGGCATCCCTGAACCCAGGAGCCCCCTAAGCACAAGGTTAGCATTTTAGCCCAATGAACAAAGGTTTGCATTCTTTTATGCAATTTATATGAAGCAGCGACTCCTGACACCAGGGAGGCAAAAACCCACAAACGCCTTTGTGCCGAAGGCGCTGGCAAGCAGAGCGGACTGACTGCGAGGCCAAGAAGGTATCTTCTCATCTGGTTTTCTATGAATTCCTCCAAGTGCTTTGAAATCAGTAATAACGTGTTGCAGGGAATCTCACAGAGCAATTATATTTTATTCAGGAAAGTATTACTATCATTTTTTCATTTCTCCTGCATCATTCTCTCGGCCAGAACTCAACATGTGTTTCTGGGTGAGAAGAAGCCATTGCATTAAAACATCATATTTCCAGGGTTGTGTTTTTTTTTTTTTTCCCTTGCCATATGCTTTAGAGAGTATTATCTCTCTTGGCTTTTTAGATTACAGGTGTGAGTGTTTTCTCTAACATAAATGTATATAAAATTCCTGAGTGAGGGGGTTAACTCAAACCACACAAACACATGCAAATAGCTGGGATAATTGCAATCCCTGTTCATGATTTTGGGCAAACCGAATGCCAGCTCCAAGCCAGGTGCTTGTTCACCAGGCGTCGATAGATGCCCTTAAGATTTCCCCACCTTCTATAAACTCGCCCGTTCCCAACAGCCGTGTCTCATCTGCAAATTCTGTTCCTTCACAGCTTATTGCTTTTCTAGACCGTTAACGACCGCACGGCACCGTCCTGGATCCGGTACAGATCCCAGAGGCACGTTACCCTTCATTGTCTCCAGCCACAATTTCTCCGCTATTCTCTTTGATGCCACGGCCAGCAAAGCAGGGATAAGAGCAGGGATGGTGGTGGCATCAGCACCTGGATGGCAGCAGGGCAGAGCCTGCTCAGGACACGCGGATGCAGTGGGATGCTGGAAGGGGATGGGAAGCGCAGCCAGTGCCTCTCTTAGCGAGGGCGAGGGAAGGGATGGAGGCAAGGACTGGTGAGAGGACAGCAGGATGACCAGCACAACCACGTCAAGGGATGCAACCTGTGCACAAAGCCCCCGCCCCCCGGCAACAAACTGGAGCCCCTCTGAGCCTACCTGGTCCAGCAGCCCCTCCGGTCACACCGCCGCCTGGGACCCACGGGAGTGGGGATGGAGCCCAGCACCGCCAGCCGCTGCCACACGCCTGGCCACCAGCCAGGTGGCCACCAGTCAAAGAGCCATCACGGGCTCTGCCCCACGGCCACCAGCCATGGGAGGAAGGAGGCCAGGAGAGCTCTGCAGGTGGACAAGGAGAGAGAGGGATATCAGGCAGCTGACCAAAGAGCTCATAAAAATCAGAGAACTGGGCACAAATATCCCCAGTATCCCAAGGTTTTGCTTTTCCGCTTGTGGTCTGCAGACCAGGGCAAAAGGTCTCAGATGAGGTGACCATTTCCAGCCCAGAATTGTATAACTGTGTTATCTGCAGATCGGAGTGATCTCCAGCAGTGAGCCCCTTGCCATCACTGCCAGCTCTGCAGACCTGTTCCAAGCCATCGTCAGCCCCAAACGGTGTGTTTAATTGCACTGACCTGTCACATGACATCACGCCTGTTTCTTGACTGGTTCAGCAAAACACAAGATTCAGTTTCCACTGTGGTTACTGCCACCCTACATTTTTATACAGATTTTTAGTGGCTTTTCCACAGCGTGGCCTTCAGCACAAGCTGGAGCTCCTGCTTGCGAGGGCGGCAGGAGCAGGGCTCCCCGGGGAGCCGCAGGGTGGGGGATGGCAAGGAAGGAGCCCTCTCGTTCCTCGAGCAAAGGGACTTCCACAGTTTCACTCATAAATCCTTTCTTAGCAATTCCCTATGAACACAACTTTAGCAGATGGGTCTTTAGCTCAGGGAAGGAGGTTTTTTTTCTGTGAAAACAGAACAAGGGGGAAAAAATAAAATTGCTTTCACCTCTATTTTTGACTTTGGCAAAACCAGCAGTGAGCAATATGGTGCAATGATTTATTTTTTTTTTTAACATTATTTTCTGGCAGGAGTAATATCTTGTGTCTCTCACTCTGGTTTAGATTATCAACCTGCTCTGTGCTCAGCGTCCAGCACAGGTGATGTGACAGCTCCGGAGGAATCACTGTCTGGGGTACAAACACTTTGGGAAATACCTAACAGCTCCTTTCCTCACAGGCTGAGTTCTGCCTGCAGAATAAATCCCGTTCAGCACAGGATGGCCTGGAGAGATGCTCCAGAAGACCAGAGAGAAGGAAAGCAAAGGAGAGATTAGGAGATGCTCTGGGATACTGTGGAGGCAGTTGCCTCGGGACAGCACCGGAGGTGGCTGGTACCCACCCAGAGACCCTGTCCTCACAAGCCACCGCGTTTGGCCAGTGCCACCTGCCTTGGAGAAGAACAAACTCTCAATCCCACGTCCTCGGAGCAAGGTCAGCCTTCCTCCGTGCCAGAATTCCCACGGCAGCTCGGATGTGGTGATATCCCTCCTGGCTCCAAACCTCGCCCGCGTCCCTCCATCGCTGTGGAACACACGCAGTGACACGATACAGGCGCATGGCGCTGCCGGGGGCACGATGTCAAGATGCTGCGTGCTGCAGGTGTCTTCCCCAGCAATTGAATCGGGAGCTGGAAGTCACCAGAGGAGGGAGGAATTAATGCAAATCCCCAGGGCTGGATCAATGCAGATATTGAGGCTTTTACAGTCTCCCTCAGAAGGTAAAAGCACTTACCGGCTTGCTTATTTCTAGAGTTCATGCCACATAAAAGATCTTGAAATGCTATAAATACCTCCCGAGACGCTGGAGAGGCACATGATGCCATCAGCGTGACACGGAAAAGCCTGCACCAGGAATTCAGACCTGCAGAGCCTCTGCGCAGGGACCTGGGACAGGTTTTCTCCGTGTTTGTTTTGCTCTAGATTGAAAAAAAACAAACCCTCAAACATGTTTCTTCAGAGCCAGCCACACCTTCACTTTCTGTTAGATGTGGGCTACAGGCACTGAGCCAAAACAAACCCCAGGAGTGAAGGTGAATGTCTGGAGCTGTAGCCAGCCTGGGTACGGAAGGAGGATGGGTGTCCCAAGAAGGTGATGGATACGGACACCAGAGCCAGCTGAGGTGCGTCTAAGGGCCATAAAGCAGCCAGGGGCACAGCTGACCTTGGTCTGGGACGTGTAGGAAACATCAGCACCTGCGACAGGAGGCAATTTTAGAGCCACAGTGAAGCAGCGAGAAGGAAGTCCAGAAGGCAAGGACATTCTTGATTGCTATTACTATTATCACTTACTGAAGGCAAACCATAGGCAAATGCAGCCAAGGTGAAAGCAGAGGGAACAGGCAGGTGTCCCCAGACAAGGGATCCCTCTCGATGTACTGCACCCGCAGAAACCATTGTGCATGAGGAGCCACTGAACTCGAGCACTGACTCACACACATAATGATTGGGGGAAAAAAAAACCCAGCAAAACCAAACACTACCTTTTGTTTCCTTTTGAGCAATGAAGAGACAGACTTGGAGGACACAGGCCAGCTCACGTGTGTCCTGCCTTTTGATACCTTCCAGGCTAAGAGCGGCCGGTTTACACATCAAAGAACAGAAGGAATCTCCAGGAACCAATGCATGAGTTAGTGGAGGTCTGGAAAAAATAAAGTTGCCTTCTGTACTTCTTTCCATATTATCACCAGGAGGAAGGGTTGTCCTGACAGTAACCTGCCTGTCTTGGTCTGGTAACATCCAATAACCCCGATGAGGGCAGGGAGAAGCAGCTGCACAGCAGCGTTAGCTACAGCAGTGAGGCACAAGGAGTGGTAGTGTCTCTCACCAGGAGCATTGCCGTGTGGAACAGGGGCAAGATTTTAAGCACAAGATGATCTTGGGTACCCAAAGGCCTCTCTGCTTTTTCCCATAATTTCACCCACTAGACAACCTCAGCTTCTCCTACATGTTCCTAAACTTGCCCACAATTACCTCCCGACTCCATCATGGTTTCAGCAGACGGGTCTGGACTGGGCTATCCTGTGGGTCCTGGTCCCTCCCTGGGATCAAGCCTCGCATCCACAGGGATGCTGGAGCGGATCAAGTTGGGTTAACACCAGCCACTGGTTAATGGGGCTGCCAAAAGAAGAAAACCCACACATCTCACCTTGAGGGTCTCCTGCAGGTGTGGGGAAGGAGGATCAGGGTGTTTTCTGGTGAGATCAGCTCTTCGCTGGCTGCTCAGGAGGAGACTGAGAGCCTGAAAACCTGCCATGTTCCTCTTCTCTCTAAGTCAATGAGTTTAATTAAGGCAATCCAATTCAGGCTGGAACTGGTCAAGTTCTCCCCAAAGGTGCACAGCAGAGTTACTGATGTTTTCACAGGATTTAAACTTACAATACAATAGCCAAAATTAAAGCGAGCTCTGTACGTGCTGTTACTGCTCCCTTTTTTGCATACCATTGAATAAATTACCTTTTGTTATGAAACATTAATCCTCTTTGCTAATGGAATAATTCCCACCTTGGATGCGGCGCGAAGCCTCGGAGCGGAGCCGGGGGCATCCTCTGGCGCAGGGGAGCGGATGAACCCTGGGAGGGGAGCAGGGACTCCATGGGGAGGTCAAGAGGCTCCCTGGTGCCTCCTCAGCTGGGCGACCAGGGCAACCGGGAGGGCACAGATCAACCTTCAGAGGAAACAGAGATGGGAGAGGAAGAGGGATGCCCACGTGAAAAGCAGTTTGTCTCTGCTAACGACTATTAGCATTACAGGAGTACCACGAGCCGCTGGCCGAAGGTCCCCCCAAACCCTGCAGCCACAGAGGGGATCCCTGCCCCACAGACCTCGGGATGGGAGCAAAGGAGGAGCCGTGGCATCACTGGACGGGGCTGGAGCGCAGCGATGGGCAGGGTCCCCTCATCCCACCCAAGCGCCACAACCCCCCCTCCTCCAGGAGCCTTTCTTTCATGTTGTTACATGTCAGAGTTAATTACTGGTCTGGGGAGGAGGTTTTCCCACCTCTCCCTTTCTCTGGCAGGTTTGCTCTCCCCTAAGACACACACACCCCCCAGGGCTCGGTGCCGGAGCCGAGCGGGATCCATTAGAAGGCAAACTCCACAAATCTCTGCGCCAAGCGACAGCTCCTGACAAAATGAAAGCAAGTATCTGGTTCAGATCTGCACTTAAAACAATCCAGAGGGCCATTAGCATTCCTCCCGCGTGATGCAGATGGAGTAATAGCGGCTCTGTGAATACAATTAAAATCAGAGCTGATGCTGCCTCGCGCTCGGGAAGATGCTGTGGCGGGAAGGCCCCGTTACGGCCGCAGGGGCTCCCGCTTCACCCCTGACGGTCCCTTTGAGCAGCCCCTCGCCCGAGGAGCGTCTCTCTGTTTGCTGCCTTTCAGGGCCAGCAGCAATTCTGGCCAGAACCCGGGCCTGCCAGAGCATCACACGGCTTAACGACCCACAGCACACGGCAAAGCAATGATTTTAAGGTGCAGCTGAATCTTTAGCAGCCGGTTGCGGCGCAGGGAGGGGTTGGTGGCGTCCCAGCAGACTGTGTCATGGCAGAGTGGTCTGGGGGGGCTCCAGGGCACGGGGGCAAGGAGCATTTCCAGAGAAAGATGCCTTCCTTGGTTTGCACCTCCCGGTGAAGCTCCAGGGGCTTGCCTGAGCACTCCCTTCGTGCAGGAGCCAAGGGGAGGCAGGGATGCTCCTCCTGGTGCTCGCGGGCGGCAGGGAAGAGCAGAGCTACAGCAAGCCCTGCCGAGAGCGCGCGGCGGGTAACGAACCCTCTTACAGCACCAAGCGGGTGAAATCTATAATGTTTTTAACCAGGCTGGAAGTTTCAGACTCTAGTTCAATTAATTCAAAGAGATAGAATTGATATGCCTCCCCTTCCCGTCGATGGAGTCAAAGGGTCTCTCTGTGTCTCCTACCACGGCCATCGGAATTCCGATATCCCCACCTGCCCCTGCAGCACCCGATCCTTGCTGCCTCTGGGATCTCCTCGGAGACGCCGGTAACCAAAATCATGGCAAACAAACCCACAGGCACCGGGACCTGCTCCACCTCCCCTCCTGACACCTCGCTGCAGAAACCAGTCCGGGGGAAAAGTGCTGCGCCAGGAGTCTCCGCTTTGATTTTAGCGACACAGTGGCCGTGCGATTCAAAACACCGCTTTGGTGGTTTTTTTTGCCAAGAGTCCCCAAGCACTATTATTCATGGTTGCTTATGAAACCTCTCATTAGCTCAAGAAGCTAATTGTTGTTGTTGGAAAAAAATGAACAGTGAATCTCCAAGGCCTGGTGTTCTGCCACCCCAGGAACCTGGGCTTATTTACTGCAAGGCACCACATCCTTTTCATTTGCAGTCAGAAAAATAATCCCCAGCAAACCCACATTTTTTCCTCCCATACTACCAACTGTCTTCCCTTTTTTCTTGCATAATTTGGATACACAGGAACATTTAGGGTCACCCATGGATGCAAACCAGTACTTTGTGACTCGTTTCGGGCAGAGTTCCCTCCAAAGTGCCAACACTGGGGAAAAAAGGTTCTACATCAGAGCGCTTTGCCCACCTGTGAGAGCGGCCCAGGATGGAGCTCCCTCGCCTCCTCCTCAGCCTCAAGGAGGAGGTGGCACTTTGGGGTCAGAGCAGCAGCCAGCACGACCAGCAGGTAATAACCCATCCCTCCCACCTGGCTGCTGGGAGAAATGAGGCTTCTGCCTGGAGGAAATTATTTTGCAGGTATTGTTTTGCTAACAATAGCAATTCCTGCTCCTGAGAATGCTATTTTGCTTAATACCTTCTTTCTGCAGAGCGACGATGTGATGGAGTAATAGCCCTGGGATCAGCACGAAGGGGTCTGGCTGGTGACAAGAAAAACAGACAGCTGTATCCATCAGAAGAGAAAAAGAAAATAAGTGCTCCACATAAGAATCCCCCAACAAGACGAGGTTTTAATCTTCAGGATTAAATGGTGTTTTGATTCCTTACCTCACAATAAATGTATTTGTGGGAGAAAAGGTGCCTATTTCCTTCTCTGGAAAGAGAAAAGGTGCTGGGCCCAAGCAACACGTCATCTGTTCAAAAGAAAACACAGGGATATTTTGAAAAGTTATCTGAGAGAGGGGAAACCCAACAGGAATCCCGTGGTCCAGCGCTGAGCACGACCAGCCGGAGCATCCTTCTGCTGGTTCCCTGCCCCGTGCAGACAGCGGGGGTCACGCAGCAGCTGCCCAAATACCGGAAAATTAACTAATGATAAAAAAGGATGGGGCGCAGCAGGGGCAGCTCGCCCCGTGGCAGGCGATGGAGGGGCTGGTCCTGCCCCCCCAGGGAGCCCCTGCCCGTCCGCAGCCTTTGGAAACGGCTTCCAAAAATTGTCTGGCAACCCAAGAAATCTCATTATTTGCTAACTTTTTTCTGGGTTTGTTTCCGTTTCACGGAGAGGGCCATCGAGCGCCGGGCACAAAGTGTTTATGCTGATGAATTATTCAAGTTCCGTAAAACTAGACATCATTATTCTCACACGAGATAAAGGAGTGGTTGCACATATACATGGATGTAGATATAATACCGGCTTTAAGAAGAATTACAATTCTTGGTATTCTCCTCCCAAACAAAACACCCCAAGACACAATGCTCTTTAAAAAAAAGGAAGAAGGGAAGCAAAGGAGCGAACACGGAGGCCTGCTGAGCATGCTCATAATAAGATGCTGCTGTGCCCCCACAGGAATTATAACCCTTCGTCCACCCGCGTCCTTGTCAGGAACCCCAAATAACAAACCCCTGTGAGCAGCCACGGAGAGAAATGCAACCCGAGGGGCTGCCCAAGGCTGTCCGGCTGCTCCCGTGCCATCTCTGAGCTTGGCACCAGTGTTTTATACCCTCCTCACTGAGCGGGAGGATCTGCCACCCCATGAGCAAACTCTCCTGGGATAACAAAGCATCGCGATGTGCCTGTGGCACTCAGCAACCCTACAAAAACAAGGTGATAAACGCCATCGTAGTGCCCATTAAGCAAAGCCCCAGTGACAGCAACTGTGCCCAGAGCCCCCAGCAAAGCCCCCCAGCTGGTGGCAGGGGGGACCACAGCACCCACCCCACACTCAGCCTCCCAACTCCAGCCTCTCCACCAGCCAGGATGCTTGCTGGAGGGCCAAGCTTCATTAAAAAAAACCAACCAAAACCAAAGCAACCACACCAAAATATTTACAAAAGAGCATGATAAACAAGAGCGTAGAGGAAAGGGCTTATCTTAAAAACTGTTGAGAAATCCTGTAGCTGCTGTCCTTTTCTCCTCTCCTCAGGGGTGATGGAGGAGGCCTCTGTTCTTATTGATCCGACCCGCAACACCCCTAGCAGAGCTCGTTAAAAAAATACCAAAACAAACAAACAAAAAACACAAACAGAAAGAGAAAAACAATGTTTAGCAACAAAACATCTTGTTAACTTTGTAAGTCAGGGCAGCCTTCCTGCTCTGCGGCAATCATTCGGGCATCGCCTGCTTGAGTAGAGCCAAGCAGTATTGCTCTTAATGGGGTTATTAATAACTGTCACATTCCAAGAAGGTGAAATAATGTGCTTCCTTGCTTTCATAGATTAAAATAAACCTGCAGGGAATTGTCCGAGTCCTGCCACCCCCCCGCCCTGTGTATCCCGAAGCCAGTGCGGAGGAACCTTTGGGATGGCCAAACCCAACTGCCCTCACCAGAACCTGCTCCCCCAGCAGAGACAGGACTGGCTCCCCGACAGCAAATGCTCTGTAATGATGCCTCCATTTCTGCTCAAAAAAAAAAAAAAAAAAAAAAAAAAAGAAAAATACCATGCACTCACTGCTTTGTTGTAGTTACAGTTTTAGACCTAAATAGAACTAGAAGCCAGAGAGAGGGGAGTGTGTTCAAGAGCTTGTTCGACTGCAGGCAAGAAAATCTCAGTCCCTGCACGTTAATTTAAAGTTTGAGGTTTTTATATGGATGCTGCTGAGACAGACATAGCTATGAGTAAATATGTCAAAATAATCTGTCAAGTGGAAAGCTGGTCCCTGAGCTGTTCAATGGAAGAGGTAAATTACACAAAGACTATTACTAGATTTCCAAAATACATTCCAAAGAGAGAGAAAGAAGGGAAAACGACAAAGTTTGGGGTCCTTACTAACGCTCAGGCAGTTCCCATCCCTTTCCAGCTTTACAATGTGTTTGGAAACAGTCATTACTGACCGAGGTTCCCAACCTTTTCCAACCTGTTTTAGAGCTCCAAATGATACCAAACCCCCCACAGAGGAGACAGGAGCCCCGTTGTGGTGGGTGCTGCGCCCAGGCGAAGGGCTGGGAAGCTCCCGAAGGGACCATGGGGCTGGTCCCCTTCCCTCCGAGCATCTCTGAGCACCCCCGAGCATCCCCCCACCGGTGCGACCCTGGGCCTCCACGGGAAGGATGCTGCGGAGCTTGATTGAGCTGTGCTGGAAAGCTGGGATAAAAGCTACCCTCCCTGCTAGAGGGCTCTTAGTCACTTGCTAGTAGAAGTGCTAAATTGATCCATGTAATAAAGAAAAAAACCTGCCTCAAAGAAAAAAACAAAATCAAAAAAATCTATCTGAATAGTATTCCCCTTGAGGCTTACCAGTGCTTCATTTTCCATCACAAAAATACCGTACTGTAAAAGACTGATTAGTCAACTGATAATTGAGTTCTTAAATGTCAAAAACAATATAGTATGAATATTCAGCAGATCACGCCACTGAAACTTACCTGTTCAATCAACAATGACTAACACTTTCTACCCCCATTGTTCTTTTCCAGAAATTATGTTAATTTGACTTTTCAGAGGTGACGAACAAGGCTCTCTTAAAACATACCATCTTGCAGGTTAATGTGTAATGGGCTGCTCAAAAGAAAACTGTTTGGAAGTCGTGCCTGACTTCTATCCCTTCGCATTAGCTTCATCTCGCAGTTCAGGGAGAGGGCCAATTGAATCAGAGCTGCGTCAAAGCCGACACAGTTAATACCTCGCCTTCCGAGAAGGAGAAAGCCCAGGATGGAGATGGAAAGAAATGTGATGTTTCCATGCTGCTCCAGGTTAAACGCAGCCCAAGGGTCAGGGTCGCAGCACATTTCAGACATCATTTCATTTAGTGAGCTACATTTCATTAAGGGATATATCTATGGTTTTTAAAGGGATGTAAAGTGTTACCGGAGCAGCCCAAACAATTGGCTGCTCTCTCTATGCCGGTACCATTTCTACTCATCAAAATAGCCCCAAATCTTCCCAAATCCCCACTCTTGTAGCCAGAGTGGGTTATCACGCTGACCGGTACGCAGGCAGTGCTGGGACACTGGCACTCAACACGCGAGGAGCGGGGGTGACACGCACCCCAGAGACCCTTTGCAGAGGTGACAGAGCCAAAAAGGCGGGGACAGGTTGGAAGGGCCTTGCAGAGCACAGTGAGGATGATGAAGAGGGTTGCCTGCAAGGAGGAAGAACACACCTACCTACCTGGCAAGGCGACAGGCACGCGATGACAGCGTTCACCGGGACGCAGAGCCGTGAGGAAGAGGCACCAACACTTGGAGTGACACTGTGGGGAAGACCGAGGGAAAGGAAAGCAAAGCAGGAGAAGGCATTTTATACCCACCTTCAGGGAACGGGCTGATGCACCTCAGGTGGTGCAGCTGAGGGGATGCAGCTGAGGCACCCCAGCTCTGCCACGGGACTCCTGGTCCACACAAGCTCAGCATAAGGACCAAGAACCCAGCAGCTCCCAGGAAGAACCACAGCAGCATTTCCACATCAAAACACTCCTGATTTTCTATAGAAACGCTGACATTTTCACAAAAAGCATCCTTGTTTTCCAGCCAGCTCTCATTAGAGACCACAAGTATTTAAATCACTTGAAATTGATGTGGACAAAGTCCTCGGTGGCAGAGCATACAGAAACACTTTGGCGTTTTCCAGAGATAATCAGGCGATGGGCTGAACCTCCCCTCACCATTTACCTCTGTTGTTTCACTTTATGTCATTCTACTGTTCCAAATGAGAATGTATTTACCCTTCATCTCACCCTCTTCAGACTTCCTGTGCCGTGCAGATAGAAAGAACTTACCTTCTAGGAAAGAGCCTTTCTGGGAACAGCGAGGAGGAGACGGAGGAGCCTTGTGGTCGTGCCGTAGGGCACCGTTAAATAAAACCACCTTCTCTGTCATCATATTCGTGATGGAATGACTCAGGGAGAAAACAAGCCGCAAGCACTGACTCTCCCAAAGCTTCTCCAAAGGGAGGATGGACACATCTCAGCCAGGAACGCAACCTCTGGGCATTTGGGAGCGTTTGCCCTGCCGAGCCCCCGCAGAAACCCAGCACCCAAAGCCTGCTCCGGCACAGCCAAGGGCCACATGTTTAAAGACTGAAGGATTACATCCTCCTAAGTGTCTTTTTAATTAACGCACAACTGTGTCATCCTAAAAGGGAGCTGGGACGCCTGGCTCTCAGTTACCCGCACCCAGATTTATGGGCTCTATGTGAAGTGGTTAGCAAAGACATTTAAAAACAATTAGGCTTTCGTAGAGGCAGATTCAGGCAGCCCAGACTGCTCTCATTATGCTGGAGAATGGGAAAATAAAGCCATTAGGCTCACCAGACAACTAGGTTCTTTGTACTATTCTTTTTAATGATTAGTTGCTTTAATAATGCCTTCTGCCTGCAGTGGGAGAAACTCTCCAGCGCGCTCTCGTGCACCGAGTTACTGATGGATGACACTCCCATGTGACCAACCAAACCCGATTTTAATGTTTCATAATGCTATTGAAATGAATAAAAAGGCAATTATCGTTTCCCTCCAGCAAAGCCTCAGATGCCGCCGACGCGAAGGGGTGCAGGTTCCTTTGCCCAGGACAATCATGCTCCACTTGTCCCCAGCAGCTGAGCCCAGCTCAGGCTCCCTTCTACCCTGCGCTGCACAAGAAGGGAAAAAAAAATAATTGAAAAAAATCCTTTTGTGGTGCATGTGCATCTGCCTTTAGCAAACCAGGACTTGATTCGCTGCACACAGTGCACCGCAAAAGGGTTATTCCCTTGCGAGGAAGAGTTTTCTTCAAAGGATATTTTCATGTACAGGAACCAGCTTCCAAAATTTCAACCTCTTAGGAAAAAATCCAAAACAAACTGTAAGTTTAGGGTGCTTTTTCCCTCCTCAGCTCTCGCTAGCCCTTACCTAAGTCACTTGGGCATGTTTAATGCTGAACCTCCCACGCAGAACGCTCTCAGGGGCTTAGGGGAGCAGAACACTTAGCACATCTGGCTCGGGGCTCTCTCCATCCCTCCAAGCTGCTGCTCCTCGTGGACCCCGGCCTCAGCCTCGGCCTGTCGGAGCCTAACGGGACACTGCGTCCTGTCTGAACTCTTCATCGACCGCTCGGTGACATGGAGTGATTCCAGGAGCCATTACCGAGTGTGACATATCAAAGGCCTCCTTAGCGGCCGCTCCGATGGGAGCCAGAACCCGGGGGGGCAGGGGGTGAGCCTTCCTTTTTAATGTCATCCTTAAAAGAAAAACAATCCATCTGTAGAAATGGAATATAAAGGACTCTGTTAAAACAGTATTAATATTCCAACTGAGAGAAGCCAGAAATTCAGGGGGATTTCTTTGGCTGTTTGCAGGTTTGCCATCTCCTATGGAACTCTGCATATTGTCATGGATATTGCCCTGCCACTCATGCAGGGGGAGAAAAGAAAAAAAAAAAGGGGGTTTCTTCTGTGCCAGGTTGAGGGAAGGTGACCTCTCCCACACACACCGAGTTAATCACCATCGTGCCTTTCCTTTGCTGCCTGGCCCAGTATCCGTAATTATACTAACATATTTTTCATGAGTACAATGGGAGAGAGTTCCGGAGGAACAGAGCTCCGACGGGGAAAAATGAACCGCCTTCCTTGTGCCGAGATAGAAGGGTTGTTTATTCCTCCTGGCGGCACCGTAATTCTCAGCAGAACCGCCCGCAGAACAGGAGTAATAGATGGTGCGAGGGAAGGGCGGGGGCATCTGGCCCACACATACAAGCGATTAAGTTAATTCCCTCTCCATCCTTACTCAGGCAGAGATTGTACCAGGCGTCCGTCCAGGCAGCGGTGGGCAAAGGAGAAGCAGGACTATGGCTGGTTTGTGCTCTGAATGTTCCCTCGCTCCTGCTTTAACAGGATTCCCACAATCTGGACACACACACCACTTAAACAAATGACATATATAGATAATGCCGTGGCCGTTTCCGTGGTCCACCGTGCAAATGGGAGCTGGACGTTTTGCAGACCCTGGGAACTTCACCCCTCGCACGTGCGCCCTCGGCTCCTCGTGCTATTTTGAAGTACAACTATCTACAGCCAAGCGGGCAATGGTCCCATACTACTAGGGGCTTCCATGCCCTCATCCATGAAACATATTTCAATTACCAAGGCAATTGAAATTTTAATCAGCAAGACCACGGAAGTGTTTCCGATGCAGTCGGCTGTGTGAAAAAAAACCATACAAACAACCCCAAAATGAAACCCTTCGTCACTCCAACAGGCACCGCCTGCCCAAGCCAGGGGAGGATGGAAAGTTGTAAAAAGGCTGCTGAAGACACGGCGGTTTCTAAGCCCGGCAGCAAAGAGCAACTGCATCAGTAATGACTTTGATTTTCCCTTATGCAAAGGGCCAGTGGAGCGTGGGGGGCTCCGTGGGGGTGACACCCCCAGCCTCGGGAACCTTCCCCTTGGGAAGGACCAGAACCACCCCCCCATGCGGAAGGGAAGCATCACCCGGCTCACCGACACCGTCTCTGCCGGCACATCTCCCTCTCTGCCCGCCTGCATCTCACCTGGTGTGTCGCCTTTGCCCGGGTCCGTCACCGATCCCGCGCCCCCGGGGACCTTTCCACGCTCCCCATCGACAGCCCGGGGGCCAGGCCCTTGTTTTCCCCCTCCGCGGGGCCGCACGCCGCCACGTTCCTGCCGCAGGAAGCAGAAAACTAGTTTAACATCTCATTTATTTCGTAGATGAGAAAGTAATTCCCTGCTGAATGATTGTCCTGAACCAACAATTCAGAAAGCAGGAATTTACAGTGC
This sequence comes from Tringa tobata, assembly GCA_033628505.1. Lineage (NCBI taxonomy): Eukaryota > Metazoa > Chordata > Aves > Charadriiformes > Scolopacidae > Tringa > Tringa tobata. The sequence continues at coordinate 23,367 of JAHREE010150655.1, forward strand.
CTGCCAGAGCCGGGAGTGCATTACTGTAGTGCTGCTATATAATGGAGCTGAAATATGTTTTTTTCCCCTCCTGTTAGCCTGAAGAGAAAAGCCATTAAATATGATTAAGGTTAAGAGATTGCTAAAATTACAAACAGCCGCCATTCAATTATTTTGCTCTATAAAATGCAACACAGATTGGAGTTATTTCTCTGAAATGTGTTTTTAGAAAATAACATAACACAACTAATGTGGTTTGATGTAGCAAATCAGGTTTCAGATACTCCTCGTAATGCAAAACTAAAAGGTTCATAATTTAACTCAAAGTTCGTAACTTCAAGTTGTCAGGTACCTGCCGCATAAAAAAAAGTGTGGGGGGAATAAAAAAAAAAAAAATCAAAAAAAAAAATCACCCCAACTAATATTCTGCGGAGTCGTCTAAAGCCGGCGAGCCAATCAGTTTTATCACCCATTAAAGCAAAAGACAGAAAAACGCAACAACTTGGTGTAACAGTCACACTTTTTTTATGGAGAGTAAATCTCCCCCACGGTTTCTGCAGTTTTTAATGTGACCCGAGGTGGGTACGAGGGCTGCGCCGGGGCTGGGGGGCTTCTGCTGGTGGCTCCCCGGGGGCTGCGGACACGGGGAACACCCCCTGCCCGATATCCCACGCACCCGCAGCTCCAACAAACTCTGCTGAAATGTATTTTCTGTCAGCGCCGCCCAAGGAGCTGAAATAATTGGGAAATCAGGAAAAAAGGAATAATCTGAATGGGGATATATGAACAGCTGGAGAGCGGTGGTTATTACGGATAATAAAATATGAGGAACGGTGTTATTCTGCTGAAAGCAACACAAAGCTGGGGGGTTCCCCAGAGGTGGCTCCGGAGCCGATGCTAATCACTCACCTGCTGGCACTCGTGTGCCCCTGGGATCTGCAGGTTCCCACCGCGGTTATCACGAGACCCTGAAGAGCGAGCACGACGCCCATAAAAACCTTCCACTGCGACTTGTCGCCATTTCCACACGAGATCCCTTTGGAGCAGTTTGCAAAGGGTTAACGTGTGAGAAATAGATCATTTGATGAGTAATTGCATGATTAGAGCCCAACAGATCGATCGATAATTTCTTATAACTGCATACATAATTCATTCCGCTAATACGCTTATAATCATCTAACACGCACCCACTTGCACGTCCAACACCATTCATTCATTCACCAGCCCCGTGTAAACCCAAACGTGACAGAGAACACAAACACAAAGGCCACTTGGAACCCTTGCCAAGGCAGCAGCTTTACTGCAAGAAACCAGAAAACTCATTAAAAGAAGTATCACCCGTATGAGGGCGTCAGCAATGAGCGGCCGGTGGCATCTCCAGCCAGGCAGCAGCTCAGCGACCCAAACCCAGCCCTTCTCCATCCCCTCAGGAAGCCCTGGGGGGGCTCAGGACACCTTTTTCCACCTTTACCACGTCTAATTTTCCCCCCAAACACAGGTTTTTGGAGATGCCAGCTCCCAGCTCCATTTGCATTCCCTGCCGTTTAGACAAAGCCCCAGTGAGGTCCACACAAAGCGTTAAAATGGGCCCTGCCCACCCCAAACGTGGGGTTTCATCCCCACGAGGGACAGCGGGCGCGGGGTGAGCCCCATCCATCACGAAGATGTGCCCGAGAGACAGGTCCGGCGTTACCAGACCCCGTTCTGCTGCATCCACCGCCCCCCCGCAGGCCTCCCCTTCTCCCCACAACGCTCCCTACGTTAAAACCTCCGGGAGATAAATAATCTTATCCTGAAAGGAGGAATTAGCCATGGCCGGGGACATACACCCCCCGCGACTGGAGATAACCCTGTGCAGCGCACGGCTGGAGCTGCCAGCATCCCGGCAGTCGGGGTTCCTGCGGCCGCTGCGGCCACAACCAGGGCCAGGGATGTGACCACCCCGTGTCTCCAAGCACCGACAGCGTCTCCCCGGGTTTTGCCCAGAGACTGCCGTGTGCGTGGGACCTGCTGGGCCATCAGCATTCCAGCCCAACAACTTCTCCTCCTCCTCACCTCCATCACCCCTGTACCCGACTCCATCCAGCCCCCTCTGAAACAGCCTCCCCCCTTTGCTCGCTACCTAAAGAGCTATTCAGTGCGCGTGGAACAGTAGATAACTCTTTATCTGACAGGTAATTAGCTGCAGGGGAAAAAAAAATAAAAAGGCAAATTAAAAACAGAGACCGTATTAATAACAATGCACAAGCACATATTTGTCTGCAGATGCACAATGAATTACTTTAATTTAGGGAAAAAAAGCCCGTTTTATCTGCGGATGGTGAAAGATACATCTTCANAAAAAAAAATAAAAAGGCAAATTAAAAACAGAGACCGTATTAATAACAATGCACAAGCACATATTTGTCTGCAGATGCACAATGAATTACTTTAATTTAGGGAAAAAAAGCCCGTTTTATCTGCGGATGGTGAAAGATACATCTTCATTTCTGCTCCCTTGTGGGAGTGTTCTCAGCAGCCGGGGAGGAAGGCGAGGGCCCAGCACCCCCAGATCCCCATTTTGCCAGAAAGTGCCCTCTCACCAATAGACACCAGCATCATCTGTCCGTACACACGCTGCACAGGCTCCTGGGGGTGACTTGCACCAGGAAAAAGGACAAGAAGAGATTAAATTAGAAAGTCCCAATGAGCCCCAGCCAAGCAGAACCAGAGACCAAGCCACGGGATGGACTTTTCCTGGGACAAGGTGCTCCTCCTCACTCAGGTGGTGGAAGCAAGGTGGGAGCTTAGGTGAGCACCACAATTTCATTCAAGGCTCATTGCTTTTCAGTTTAATATTTAACATTGAATTTCAATTACACGACCAGCAATATTCACTAAATTAAAAGTACCGTCCTAGCCCTGTGGGCTACAGCTGGGAGGAAGGAGAGTGAAAAGAAGGATTAAGTGTCACTCCTATGAGAAAGGAGCCTTTCCTGCCCGTGTCCCAGTCCTTCCCTCGCTCCCGGGATGCTGAGCCAGCGCTGGGGTCGCTTGTCCCAGTCAGCGCCCCCCAGTCTCAGTGGGGATGACAAAACCCCAGGAGATGGGCGTTCAGAGCACACCCCTCTGATCCAGCTGCTGTTCTTCTACCCTTCGCTGCACAGGAGCTGCTCCTGGCAGGTGTTTTCACTCGCTGCAGAGTTGTCTCAGGCACTATCACGTTCTAGTGATTTTTATTTTTCTCCTTACGGAAGGGGAGAAAAAAAGCAGCTGGAATAACGGAGCTCCCCTTTGGCCACGGCCTGTACCGCTACAGAGAGAGAGAGCCCAGCACGAGTCCCTTCACGAACCTGCCCCCAGCAAAGAAACCAGGGTGGGCGTAAAATCTGGAGGATGACAAAAGGACCTGAAGCCAGAGCACGGGCTGCTGCCTCCCCCCTAAAGCCAGGCTGCCCGACAGCAACGCCGAGGTCCGCGCTCCCTTCCCGAGGCTGTTTGAACCCAGATGGCCAAACTCAGCAGCTAATAAAAACTCTGGGCCCTCGTTAAGGCGGCAGTAACCGCTGCCCGCAGCAAGCTGCCTGCCCTTCACAAAAAAAAAAAAAGAAAAAGAAAAAAGGAAAACTGGGGATTGCAAAGAAGGACCTCCCCACAAATCCAAAGGAGAAGCACAGAGGGGAGCGGGAAGCTGTCCCCAGGGCAGGGGGCTGGCTGCGGGAGGCACCGGGCAATGTTTAATGCCTTTTTGCCCCCAGGTGTGCGGCTGGCACACAGCACCTGCCCCCTCCGGCTTCTAATTGCTTAATTATCTCTTTGCAGAGCGTGTGTGACTTGAGCTGGCTGCGAGACGTCGCTCCCAGGTCCCGGGGCGGAGGCGAGTGGTGGCACAGCATCGCTCCAGGCTCTCCTCCCGCGTGCCCCGCGGGAACAGCCGTTACCTCGGGATTAGCCTTCCCGCTGATTCCCATCAAAGGCTCCGGCCACCACGTATTTGCTTAACACTAAACCTTTCAGGAGCCATCAAATCTAACACAGCCTGACAGACTCGGGATTAAACACAAAAGCCAGACAAATCCATACTTTCATAGGAGGCCCCAGTGGATGCAACAGGACAGGCAGGATTAGGAAAAGAAAAAGGAAAAGAGAAAAGGGAAGCAGAGAGAGATGCTCCTGAAATCCGGCCGCTTCTGCTCGCACCGGGAGTTTGCTGCCCCAGCCGGGGCCGAGCCCCCGAGCCCTCTGCCCGCCCTGCTCCACGGGGACAGGGTCCCCTCTCCCACATCCCCCAGCTGGGATGCTGCCGGTGGTTCTAGCCAGCCAGAGCCCCACTTTGCCCAGTTTACCCCCTCCCCTGGTGCCCCTGGCTGTACCGCAGCCCCCGGCCAGCACCCAGCTAACACAGAGCCTCACAGGAACCCATCGGTCTCCGTGCGCTCGGCAGGAGACAAAAATAATTAGCAGGGCTTGTCAGCTCATTAGCCTGCCAGCAGCAGCTCAGGAATTCCAGGGTGTAAGGTTTGTTATTTTAAAACAAAACTCCGAGTTTATAAAACACTGTCCCTTGCCAAACGGAAGCTCCAAACAAGCACGTCTGCTTGAACCGGGCGTTTAATATTTAATGAGTGGCCAGGCTCGATAATCAAACACTCCCTTCTGCCTTACAAGTATATGTATAATCTGTGGAAAATTGTAAGGCAAGATAGTCACTCTCTGCTTTTGTTTTTATGCAAACCTCCCCACGAGAAACATTCCCCCCTGGTGCCAGGCATCCCGGCTGGGGGGAAGATCCCACAGGGACACGGGCTGTGCCCCAGCACCAGCCGCTCCCGCACCGAAATCCAGGGAATGCTGAACACACCCCGACACGGGGGTCAGTTCTGAGCCTGCAAACTCCCTCCTCCAAGGCAAGGCAGGTTTATGGCTTGCCTTTGCAATAACGGTTATGGAAGGCAGCTTGGGCAGGGAGTTCATTACAGCGGGGAGATAAGAATCTGATTTAGTATCCTGGGAGAATCTCAGATGTTGTTAAAATACCATTAGAAAAGAAACATAAAATATACTTTATCACTAAATGAAACTTTCTTGAGATTTTATAGAAACAAAATTTTGGAATTAAGCGTTCCGCTTCCATCTTCGCTTTTTGTCTCGCACCGTTCATGGGACCATCAAAATGAGCGATGGGAGTTTTGTTTGGAAACTGCTGAAATTGGACGCCCAGCTCTGAATCCTTTTTTCAATTTTAAAATAAGAAACATAAAGAAACGGAACGCTTGCTTTGAACAGACTGAAAGGAACGTCAGAGCAGCAAATCCTGATTTAGTCAGAGAGGCCTAAACAGAAATTGGATCAACACCAGCCGGACACGGTTCCGCCAGCCCCGGTGGCCACCGTCCCTGTGTGCCGCGGCACCGCTGTCACCAGCCAGGGCTCGGGGGGGACGCTCGACCCTGTCCGTGGGGCTGGCCAGGACCACGGCTCCTTCATTGTGGTACCGGGGGGCCCTTGGGCAGCTTCACCCCACGGGAAAGCGGAGCTGGGACTACAGCAGCAAGGCCGTGCCAGCCTCCCCCTGTATCCGGATTATTCATGCAAATCCCCCAAAATGCTTTTGCAGCGTAAGCAAAGGTCCCGGCGCTGCAGAGCAGCCGGCGCTCGGCTACTTGGCAGCTCTTCCCACGCCTGGTGCCTTCTGCATTGTAAGACCCCCCCTCGGGGTGGAGGACGGACCCAGCTGCCTCTCATTATTTGCAGCCGGATGCTCAGGGCTCCGGCCGTGGCTGCTGGTACCCGGCTCCGCTTTGCTTCGCCCTCCCATCCTTCGGCGCCTCGCCTCAGAGCGGCGACCCCCTGCTTTGCTTTGGCAGGAGCTGGGATGCTGGTCCCAGCCTCCGAGAGGTCCACCCTGCCCTGGTTGCCCACCCCAAGCTGGCAGGTGAAGCTGCTGCCGCTTTCCCTTGGGATGGGAGCCCTCCCGCCCCCTCCATCCCCGCTGTGACACCTCTGCGGGGCCGTGCCAGCCCCCAGCGCTCCCCAAAACGATTTATCCCGAGCTGTAAACAAACACGTCCATTCTGGGAGCAAACTGGAGCGACAGCCAGCCCACTGACAGTAATTTCCAGTAGTTAAATGTGAATTAATTGATTTTTTCCAAGTGATGCACTTGGTTTATATATGGCAGTTTTATTAAGTAACTAAGGCTTACTAAGTCATTTCTGAGACATATTTATTAGCACGGCATAAATCTGAGTAAACAAGTTATTTTTAATTGTGGGAATAATGAAAAATCACCATGCACTTCTATTCAAGAGAGCATCCAGCCAGGGCTGCTGTTTAGGAGGCTTTGTCCCTCCCAGCCCGTGGGGCACCCCGGGCTGTGCCACATCCCCTTTTAGCTATCCCAGCCGGCGGTACCTCATCTCCCTGTGAAGCCACCCCCCGGGTTTACCAGCTTCTCGACTGTGAAACGTCCCTAACACCGAGCCCCCACGTGGATTTATTTCCCACCACGCCACCCCTTGGTCTGCACAAGGACTGTTCCCATGGACAAGGTGGGATGCTGTTCCATGGTGAGCACCAGCAGAGCAGCCATCCTCCTCCATCCCCCCCGTGCCCCCCACACTCCTCCTCGCCTCCCCAGCTCCCACAGAAAGACTCCGAAGGAATTATTTTTTTCTTTTTTTCGGGTCTCACGATTAAAAAATTGGCTCGGCAATGCTTTATGCATGCATCTGTTATGCTAAAATAACCATCCTTCCTAACCATGCCCACCTGCTGTCTTTTTCAATTTTAAGTATTTCTAAGTAGCAATCAAATCAGTATAATTTGTTCTTTATCTCAGAAAAACCATTGTGAAAGAAAAATGTGACCATTATGTTACATCAGGGAAAAATACAAGCCCTTTATTTTCAGCCTTCTCTCTATTCTATCAGATCTCACAGTCGTCATTATGCCCGTCGTATTTAATATTGCTCAAATGAACAGAGCTTTCTTTAATCACCGCAACCTTTCTCCCTTCCCTCAGCTCCCCCCTCCCCAAGGTTAAGGCTTTTTTTTCTTTCTTTTTTTATTTCAGATACATAAATACTCGCATTGTGAATGCGTTAAGGGTTTCCAGGAGACAGCTCGGTGCATTTGTTTCGGGAGCTGGCTGCTGGCGGCGGCGTTCCCATCAGCCGCTATTGTGCGAGGACCGAGGTGCCGGATCCCGGGGAAAGCGGGATGCGCCTGGCACAGCCACCACCCGCCGGCTGCTCCGGAGACAGCAGAATAAAACCCGGGCAAATATTGACTCTATAATCAATCCCGAGATGAGGATCGACTGCTGAAACGCACCCAGGTTGCTGTAAAAACATTCAATTCCGCAGCTCCCAATAAAGCCCACAGATTAAAGGTCAATGATAAATTATTATTTATAGACCTGCTGCAGAGGTGAGGGGGAGAGGGAGGCCGTTCCTTACGGCTCAGATTAATCCCTTCACACACCAGGAGCTGGTCACGGCACACACCTTGGGCCAGGCTGCAGGAGGGTGTCGCTTTGATTTAAATAACAGGGCAGCGGAACCTTTCATCCGTAAAAGAACCACTAGTAGGTGGAGCAGAGTGGATCATTTTCCATAATCTGATTCCTGACGTGTTTTTCAGCTTCGGGGGATGAGCCTGGGCTTATTTACACTCCTTTCAGTTTATTGAGTGTTCAAGCATCTTCTGGCACCCCCCCCAGACAGGCTCTAACCACCCCAAACCCCACGAACAGGGGGGCACGGGACCAGCAGCATAAACATCCTCCACATCCCTGCCATTAGATGTTAGAGGAACCTCTCAGAGTCCCCCTGACCTGGCTCAGCCAACTCCCTTCCTGCTGTGGTTGCATGAGATAGCTCCTCGGGGGGCATCACGGCGGGGGGGTCTTTGGAGTTTGGTGATCACAGGAGGGGGACCACTGTGCCCCATCCCCGTGCAAAGAGGCAGTTGAGTAGGAGAACGGGAGCTGAGCACCAGCATCCCTCCTCCTGGCCAGCACTGCCTGTTCTCACTGTCCCACACCACCCTTGTTGTCACAGGAAGGTGACAGCCCGTGTGACACATCCCCTTCCCCACCGCCCCGAGCATCGCAGCAGCCGGGGCAGCTGTGAACCCGGCGGTGGCCTCTCAGCAACACATCAGACCTGTGTTATCACAACGGGACCTGCCCGAGACACGGCCACCGGGGCCGTGGTGACACCAGCACAGATGGGATGCTCACGGCATCCCGGCACGGGAGGCCTCTGAGGAATCGGGCCTCAGGGAAACTTCTCCTCCAGCCTGAAGACCTCGGAGCAGCTTTGGTAAGAATAGATTCTGAAAATAAATCCTGTCCTTTGCTTCCCTTCTCCCTTCCCAAATGCCACTTCTAAAAATAAGAGCCGTTTGCAGGAAAATCCCCCCTCACAAAAGCTCCTCTCTCTCTCTCTCTCCCAGGAACTCAGTGTTATTGCCGTGTAAGTGAGCTGTGAGCACATCTTCAATAGATTAGAGGAACGGCACACAGGGTTCAGATCATTAAACAGTAATCCGGGGCTGGGGGGTCAAGCGTTTCTATTTAGCAGCATTCTCCCCCTGCCAGCTCTCCAGCCCGCTGAGACATCGGTGCAAACACCGCTCCTGACGGCGGAGATGTTTTGTCAGTGTTCGTCGGGTGGTCCCTCCCCTCTCCCTGCCTGTACTCCAGCCCTGGGGTGCCCCGTGCCCCCAGAAGGAGCTGGGGAAAATCCCACCACTTCCCTTTGCACGTGTTTAGAAAAATATTTCCTTTGGCTCTGGCCACAGAGGAGGACGTTCCAGCTCCCTCCAGCTCCTGCTTGTTTTGGAGGCAGAACAGATGCAGCGAGCAGCCACTCATCCGTCCCCAAGCCTCACGTCGCAGTCGGTCCAAAGCAAAGAGATGTGCTTTCATTTGAACAAAACCTCAGTGTCTGAGCCCAGACCCCCTGCGGGTGCCGGGGTTTCCACACCTGCGACAGCCAGGCTCTGAAAGGGACTGGCATCTCCCCTGTCTCCACGCTTCGCTGTCCTACCTGAAAAACGAGGATAATTATACTTTTATCCCCCAAAATACTGACTCACAAAAAAACTTCAGGGCTGAGGCTCCCATCCTCACGGGGAGGAAGGGGGAGGAAGGGGACCCTGTACCTCCAGCACAGGATCTGGTCCTTCGGCTGCTGATGTTGGTGTGGTTTTGGCAAATCAAAGAGCCGAGCTGCTGAGACTCACAGACCCCAAACAAAGCACCCGAAGCCCCCGCTCGCCAGAGGATGGGCCACCAGAGCCCATGGAAAGGCAAGCAGCTCCCGTGCCAGCACGCAGCACCATCCTCCCCACACCATGCTGTCCCCGAGGGCACCGTAACG
>JAHREE010150655.1:57294-90298 GCA_033628505.1 Tringa tobata
CTCCCAGCCTCACCACTCTCCACCCATTTGCTTTTTTTTTTTTTCTCGTTAAAAAAAAAGACACAAGCTGGTTGCAACTTCCAATATCACTGTCTCTTTAGCGTTTAAATGGGGCCAGTAGTAACCGTCCACAGTTGGACACCTCATAGAAACCAAGGCTGCTCTAGATGAAGTACTCTTTCTTTTCTTCGGAGTTGTTCTGTCCTCCTTCTGCATTGATGATGGCTGTGTCTGCGTCGGCCGCATCATCTGCTCCTTTGGCTTCGTGAGTGAAGTACGTACCTGCAAAGGCAACACCAGGCTGGAGACCCCCCGGGCCCACCGCCCCCGTCCCCGCTCTGACGTGCCCCCCTCTGCACCATCGTACTCAGAACGTTAGGTCACAGCCATTTCCACCTCTCAGGAACACACCAATATCGGTAAAACTGCATTTTCTACGCTTTCCTTACAGGAGAGAAATCTTTCATCTCCACTTTCTCTCTCCCCTCGTGTGCTTTAGGGGTTTTTTTCCTCTTTCTCCCCTCTTCTCAACATTATTCACTCCATCCTGGGTGCGGCTGTATCCAGCCTCATCCTCTGTCAGCTTTTCCACACATAAATAAATCCCAGTTAACATTCACTCCTTTGACACAAAGATATATACAGGGGACCAGTCACAATTCGGGGGGGTGTGTGTTCCGATTTGCTCTGGAAGGTGTAACAAGTTCCCAAACCAGACCATTTCACACAAACCCAAGGTAACGTGGCACATACATATCAGCTTGGGTCAAGTGGGTTTGTAGAGGGACCTCCAAATTCCCATTTTAAGCCCTGAGCCGAGGTGTCGGCTGCCAGCTTCGGGGATGAGCTGAGCCGGTGTGGATCTGTGCCTCATTACACGTTATCTCTAATACCTGGGACCACCACAGGACATTCCACGGGCTCTTGGAGAAGAGCTCACGGTGCCCCGTGATGTGAAATGCAGCTCCAGAAAGAGAATGTACCTCTTTTTCCAGGCATCCTGCAAATGCCTTGGAAGGGAAGGTCCTCCCCTGGTACCAACACCCACAAGCCGGGTACAGGCGCTGTCTGGGGTCAACCACCCCGCCCAGAACATCGAGGGGCTGCTCCAACCTTCCTCCTTTCCCTGTTCCCCACAGCCCTTCAGGAGACATCCTTCCAGAGCAACCAAGGGGGGAGTCTCTGGCATCGCACAGGACACCAGGAGGAGGGGGAAACATGTGCCACCTCCCCTCTTTTTCCCGTCTCGGTCTTTGTCTTACCTTTATGTCTGGCAAAATATCGCCCTAAAATGATGAGCAGGCAAAGCATCGCGAACACCACCACGGCCACGACGCCGCCAACCACCGCATGGTCCACGCTCCGTATGGCCCCTTCCTCACCTGCACGAGAATCTGTTGAGATCAGAAGAGGAATAAGAATTCGGGGCTTATTACGATGCGCTCGGAAGGGTTTGGCTGCAGCTGCCCTCAGGACGGGACAAGCCACCCTTGTGCTCTCGGCAGGAGAAGGGGGAAGCACGGAGCTATCTAGACAGATGAGTTCGGGCAGAGGAACGGTGCCCACGGCCGAACTGATCTGGGCTGGACTCGCAAGGTGTTCTCCGCTCTAAGCAGCAGCACTACGACTACGCAGGTGGGAGACAGCTGGGAGAGGGAGAGGAGAGATGGGGCTGGCGGTGGGTACGTGTCTCGGGAAATCGCCCTGGGACGCTCCCCAGATCTCAGCCTCCCCGGGGGATGGGGGCACAGGGAATAGCGGCTCGATACCGGAACCTTAATCATTAGCTCGGGAGAAACATCGCTAACGAGTGCCCTGATGGACACGTTTCAGCTTCAGCCCCACAGCTCCTTGAGCACAACCCAACCAACCCAGCACGGCAAACACATCTGCGACCATCCTCTGCCCCAACCCACCACGATTCCACCAGGAAACCCAACCTTGGCTCTTCAGCGCCCTTCTCCACGCCGGGAGACACGCAACTCCTCACTCAAGCTATAAGGACCTCTTCAAAGGCAGAGAGCGAGCAATAATCGTACAGTGCCTCCAAATGCTTTACTTCATTTATTTAACTCCTCACCACGCAATTAGTTTTCTTTTATAAGCGCCTCTCCCCGAGGAGGCCGTCACCCGGGAGAGGAATGACTTATTTGGCGGAGGAACAACTCCACAATGAACCCGGAATGAGCTATGGCCATGTAAAATGAATGTATAGCAGTGTAAACAATTTTAATTTAAGAACGCAGCTACATCAACCCTCACTGCAATCCTAATGGCAACCGAGATTTATAAGGTAGTAAAAAACAATTATTCTCCCGTTGATTAATACATTAACATTTTGGAATAGAAGCTAAACCATTGTCTCTTTTTTTTATTGAGTCAAGCGCGACACCTCCATTAAAATGATTTACTGGCCATACCTTACAATTTAAGCACAGCAGCAACAGAAACGGTAAAAATCTTTTAACTTTACATGATTTGTGAAGTCATATGTGAAGGATTTACCATTTAAATCTTTCACTACAAGAAGCACATGGCCTATAAATCTGTCCTGCATGCAGTTGCCCAGACACCTAAGAGAAATGCATTTTACCAGGAAGACTGAGAGTGCAAATGCAAGTCAATTTTTAAGAAAGATTTATCTCCGTCTCCCTCCAAAGAACAGAGCAAATCTCTGAAGCCTCCACCTCTAATAATATTTGAAGTTTATCGATCAAGCGTACAGATCCGTGACAGCTAAAGGTAATGGTGCTCTTTTGAGCTGAAACCTGATACAAAGCTTTCCAGCAGCAGCCCGGGATTTACGCTTTCTATCGATATTTCCAATTCTGCTCCAAGATTAAGGACTGAGGGACCTGGGTAAATAACTCGTGACTGAGAGCACCATCAAGCGCCTTGTAATTAAAACAATTTAAGGGAAAAAAAAAAGCCCTTGGAGTGCTTCTTCCAGTAACTTCTCTGGAGGAGCCCCGGCACGGGCGGCGGGATGATGCCTGGGCTGAGCTGGGACAAGGAGGACGTTACGGACACGACACCAGCAGCCTCCCGGCGCCGCAACCCCAGGGTCCTCCTCAGCAACCCCTCCACGAGCCAAACCTGTGGCAAAAAAAAGGGATTCCAAAAGCATTCACTGCCAGGTCACCTAAATCCCAGTCCTTTCCCTGTGGGAAGAGCCAGAGAGATCCGAGAGCACGTGAACGGGAGGCTGTGTCTGGCCTCCAGCGGGAGCAGACCGTGTCCTCCGCGCGTCCCGGCGTTTGCCGCTTTGGCAAGTGGCCGAGCCGCCCCGCTCGCCCACGGGGAAGAAGCGCAGGGACGTGCCAAGCAGTCTCTGCTCCTGCCCGGGACAGCACCTGGGGAAAATCAGCAATTCTGGGCCTTCCAGGCCTCCTCCCTGCGCCTTCACCTCATCTAATCCGGGCCTGAAAAGATTTACTCTCTGCAAAGCAACAAACCCGGCTCATCCGCTGGAGCAGCTGCTTTAGACAAGCTCCACTCTGTGTTTTTAAATGTTTTCTTTTTTTTTTTTTAAGAAACTTAGCACCCAGCTCCGCTCGGCTGCGCTAAGGAGGTGACAGCAGCAGCCCGGACCCGGAGGATGAATGTCTCATTGACATCTGGAACAGCTGAGGAGAATAAACACGCTGAGTTACGGCTCTATAATGTGCTTAGAGCAGGATTTTGCATCAAGAGCCATTTTCTCTTAATCACCATAAATTAAAGCTGTGGAAAGATGAGGCCTGACCGGGGTTGGTGGGCTCCTCCCGGCAGCCCATCCCCACCGCCCCACACGTCCCTCCCAGTGCCCCTGCACCCGGGAACCAGGCGAGAGCCTCTCCCCGAGAAGGGGCTTTGGCAGAAAGCAAACAGTTCTGGCCAACGAGCTGATTCAGTTCGACTGCGTCCACCGGGACACGCAGGGCCATTTTTCTTAATTACTTCTGTTAAAGACGACCTCTGCGAAGCGCCAGCCGCGAGTTTATTTTGTTAAGTGGGCGACTAAATAGTTCATCTTCCGGCTTACACAGTGCATAAAAATGAAAATATATTCTGAGGAAGCCTAATGGTTGCAAACCATCTAACACCAAGTGTGCGAGGCAGCGGGCAGCGCACCCCTAAATTATGCAGTCCCCTATTTCTGTCTAGTTTAGATGAGCGGGGGACGGGAACGGCTCTTGGGGTCCCTGTGCCGCCGCCTGGGACGTCGATTCCCCAGGAGATCCACCTGCAATCACGGCAACTGATGGGGTCCCCACGCCCGCTCTCCCTCGTCACTGTTCCTGACCCAAAGGTGCCACCAGCTGAAGGTCTGTCTTCAAACGAAGATGCCACATTTAAGGGCACCAAAACACCAAAATCAAATCTGCCTCGTATCTTTCCCATGTGGCATCGATTTCCTCTCCAAAGACAAACTACTTGCAATTTTAAAGAGCAATTCAAATATTTGGAATTTTTTTTTAGGCCTGCCACATATTTTTTCTTCTAGTCAACCAGGGCAGTAAAACCAAGACCCCCCGAGAAGCCAGGGACCACCATCCCCATGGCAAAGCCAGGGATGCCCAGGGCACTGCGAACACCGCTTCCGTCCTCCGACTATTAAATAAAACTCTCCAGTGATGGATCTTCCCTACACGAGCTGTTCCAGCGTGACACCGTTCCTGTCGCTACACACTCCTCCTTCAACACCTCCCCAAATTTGTGCCAAGAAAGACAGACTTGACCTTAAAAACCAGATTCTGCTTCAAAACGCTGTCTCCGATTCACAAAAGCTATTCCCGCTTCATATCTATGATTAAAAAAGAAATCACAACTTTATTACTGAAGAGGGAACAGACGAGATGGCAGGAACTGACAAAATGCCACATTATTTGCTAATCCTAATATGTTATTCTTCCTCAAGATTTGCTTTTCTCAGCACCAATTCAATTATAGATGCTACAAATCCTTCTGACATTTAATTCCCTCTTGTCAGAGAGTAGTAAATGTATACATGCAGAGCTTTCCCATTAAGATGTTAATATATATTGGAGCTCGCTGGCCTTTAAAGCCAACAGGCAGAATTTTTCTATTAGGGGTTGGTTTCTGGTTTGCTGGTGGGTTTTTGGGGGTGGGAGCGGGAGGAGGGAGGGCAGAGGAGGGGAGGTGCAGGCACCCCCACATGTTGCCACCAACATGCAGGGCCCCGGGGCGACCCGGCTGCACCCCACGTCCTGGGGGGTGCTTTGCCCGACACCAAAGCACCTTAAAGGAAAACTGCGGCGAGAATGGTACAATCCCCATGGAGAACTGCAGAGGAAAAAAAATTAAATAATAAATTATTTTTTGCAACTGCTGCGAAGCCTCCCCCGTGGGAACAGCCCGTCAGAGGGATGCCAGGATTCTGTCCGAGGCGGGACGGAACCGAGGGGCAGCTCCATAGCAGCAGAGAGCACCGTGGGCCCACTTCAAGTGGTGGCCAACGACAGACTTTGGTAGCTTTAAACTTATTATTGTAATCAACTGCTCGTGGAATCGCCACCTGGTCACCAAAAAAGAGATTGTACCACTTGAGGGTGATCGCTGAAGTTTTCCTTTAAACAAAAAGAGCGACTCATGAAACACTAGGTGGACAGAAGAGGAAGGCGTTTGTGGCTGGTTCCTCCTGGTCACCCCACCGACACCCCGCTCTCGGCACTGCTTCTGAGCCAGGGGAGCTGGTTATCTGGTTATCTGCCAGGGAAGCACTATCAAGCAACACCCGCCTTTCAAACCTCCCACTTCCTAGTTGTGGTTGGGTTTTTTTGCTGGGGGAGACACTTGTTAAAAAATAAATGGATTAATCAAGCTTTCTAACATTTTTGCAGATCTAATTGTTTAAAAATAGCTTTCCGTGGGCTGTCTCGAGAGCACCGAGAAGGCGGCAGGTTTTAGCAGCAACACCCAAACAATGTGGGTCAAGCGCTTCCAGCGAGGTCTCGCAGATGGAAGACTTTCCTCCTCCCAGCTACTCAATAAAAAGGTTCCATTCCATTCTCTCCTTAATGAGGCTTTAAAATATATATATATCTCCATGTATCTATGCATATTCCAGCTTCCACTCTTTTGTAAGTGGCAGCTTCCCAAGACGAAGAGAAGGACTAGGCTGGACCTGGCTGACTGTACCGGCCGGGGGCTTAAATCTCAATTATACCCACTCTAAACCCTTCAGACCTATTAGGCTCAAATCACGTTATTTTTAGCTCCAGCGCTCCTCGAGTTTTGGGAGGCGGGTGCTGTGAAGCTGAAAAAGTCAGGCTTGGGATGATGGATGCTCCCAAAGCGCCCCTCGCTGCCCTCCCTGAGGGATCCAGCCCCAATTCCCACCACGGCTCCCCGTCTCCCAGTACCAGAACTGGGGAGCAGCACCCGGAGATGCCACCCCTCCCACTGTCACTCTGTTCTGCTGCGTGGGCGCTCCTGTCCTCGCTCCTCCCCTTCCTTCCTGCCTTTACCTTTGGTAGGCCAACGTTTTGTGACATTTTTGGGGTATCTCTGACCAGCCCTGAACTTGTTCCACCCACACTTCTGCTGTAAAAGCAGAAAACCGATGGAGTTTTTTGTGGAAACACAATATAGATGTCAATTCTGGCATATCTGGATTTATCCCTGCACCCCTACAAAAATTTATCTCCTATTTCTGGGTGAAAATTAATTTCAAGCCATTTATGTAGGACAACGTGGGCCGAATTTGTGCGTAAGTTTATTCACACTGACTCCATCGACAGCCACTGCGAATCCCAGATGTTAACGTAACATCTGCACCCCGGTGGGGAAAGGGAAACCTAAATCAATTTCTTTTTGCAGAATTCTGAACTCCTAGTGCCCTGTCCTTCCTCTCGTTAAACTTTAGTTAATTAAAGACCGCACCACCACCACTGAAGCTCCCCCAGGCCGCTGTGAGGACATAGGTGCACGTGGCCTTGAGTCACTGCGCTTGTGAAAGCCGGTACAGCCGCGGCCCGCTCTCTGCCAGGCGGCAGGACGGTGCCAGCCCGCGCCGACGCTCTCCCACCCACCCAGCGGTCAGTTCTCGGGGGGATGGAGCCTTCCAAGCCATGGAGCAGCTGGAGAGGTGGGGGGTGGCAGGGGGTGCTGGGGGAGCAGAGGCCGCCGTTATTCCACAAACAGTGTGGAAGCCTCCCCCGCCAGGAGGGAGCCCAGCAGGCAGCGCCCGGGTACGGGGGATGAGCGGTGACCCCAGCCCGGCTCCACTGTCCCTGGGCCGCTGAAGAGCAGCGTTACCCTGTTTGTCACACTGTCACTGAACTGGGGCTGATTTAAGCCGGGGAAACTCCAGGAGCTCATCCTTCTCCAACCAACGAGCTCCCCTTCACTGACCCATTTTGAGATCGCCTCACAAAAAATAACGCCCTTTGTTTTCATAAATCTAATCCCTATGACGGGTGCTCGACGTGTATCGGCCGCTCCTGCTGCCTCCTCTCTGCCAGAGAAGGGAGCCCACCGGCCAGCGATAGCCACGGACCCCTCAGCAGCCCCCTCGAACACAGGTGCTAATCAGGGTGGGATTAGTTAATCAGCCCCCATGTGGGGGTCCCCCCCTGGATTACAAGAGGTGCATCGGCACCGGGATGGGGAACTGGGGGGACGCAAGGCCAGCCCTGCCCGGACCCCGCGCCCTCGGCACCTTGGGAACCAGCGGAGGTTTGCGAGGGGCAGGGACACACACAGCTGGAGCGGGAGAAGCGAGAGCAGCTCCGGGGACTAACTACCTGGGCGGAAGGCAAGGGACGCGTTACTTAATTGCACAGTTGGCAGAGCCTCCGGCGAAGCGTTTAGCGGGACGGGAGTACCTGCAAGGAACAGCAGACTCAGCCAGCGCCGCGGCAGCACCCGCCGTCACCGCACCCCGTCCCCGGGGCTCCCGCTCCCGCCGGAGAGCCGGGCTCCAGCACCCACCTGGACCACCCGTCTGACCCCAGCCCCCTCCGCAAAGGGGATGCCACCACGGTGTCCCCGGGCACGGGGGATGGGACGGGGACAGAACAGCCCGGGGCCCTTTCTCTACCGACACCAGTGTATTCGGGTGGGCAGAATACCCTCTGGGTGTCACAGGGAACCAACAAGCCGAATTTTGAAATTCTTAGGGAAAGATAAATACACCGAGTAGTCAAAACGGGTGTCTGGCAGGGCAGGAAGGCGCCCGCTCCTCCGCCGGCTCCCGCAGCAGCTTAAAGTTTGGGGGAAATTTTGACGAGCTTTCAAGATTCAGGAAAATTGGGACGTTGAGCTGTAATATTTGGGAAAAGGTGCCGCCATCCAGCACAGCCACAGCGTCTCTGTGGCCAGCACCACTGCTCACAGACACCCGTTTTGAGGAATTCCGTTATGGAACTGTTTCCCGTTCTTCTCTTCATTCACCGAGAGGTGTATTTTTTCTTTAAAAAAAATACAAATTGAAATGGTGACACAGCTTATCAGAGCAAAACAATTATCTCCCATCCACACAGCGATAATATTCAACAGACACCTAGTGCTCCTTACCTACGAGTCTGGCCCAGGCCTGCAACAACAATCATTAGTATCGCTCAGGTGTTAGAACACAAACCCCATCAATCCATCATTTCTAACCTCTTGGCCACAGCACACCTATAGTGGCTGACAGAGGAGACGCCACTGACGGGACCAGACCCAGGGCAAGCCTTTGACAGAGCGAGATGAGGACTCGGGCCTTGGCTTTTTTGGCCTCGGTCCTTGCTCCGTGCCACCCCCCAAAGGGGACAGGGTGGGAGCGGGACCCCCAGGCAGGGCTCTCCCATCCCCGGCCCCGCAGCCCCCTCTCCAGAGATGCTCTGAGAAGCGGCGGCAAAAAAAAAACGGGCGGGCTTCTGAAAATGCTTGGCAAGACTCTGGCAAAACCCGGGGATCAGAGGTTTAGATGACGTTGGGAAGCGCTGGCAGGACCCCTCATTTGAATCTACCAACTGCATCCGCCGAGGATGCCTTCCTCTCTGATCCGGATTAGCGCTAATTCGCAAGGATCAGCTACGAGGACGTATTTATGTAACTTTAGTCCAGCCTGGATAAAAAGGGGCTCAAACCATTTACTGGGCTTTGCCTCTGCCGATAAAACCTCCGTTTTCCCCCCAAAGGGATACTCTGACTGAGAAACCGCCAAGCAGCCGAGAGGTAGCACCGGCTGCGTCTCTTAAAGACGGTTCCACACAACGGGGCAGAGTCGAGCGTTTGACCAACATCAAGTTCCAACCCAACCGGTCTCCAAACCAGCATTCCCAAAAATTCCGGGAGGGCACCTGGAACGGCGTCTCCCTGCTCCACACCCTCCCGCCCCCTTTGCTGCACAGAAATGGGTGCCAAAACCAAAAACAGGGAAGAAACCCCCCCCGGGAAGGAGCGGAGAGCGTGGGAGGAACGGCCGCAGCACAGCAACTATACAATGCAACGTGGCCAAGACGCAGAAATCAGAGTGGAACCAGCGTCCAGCGGAGAAGAGCAGTGATTTACCTACGTACTAGCCCTTACCTGAGAGATCCCCATAGTCCAGCTCCTCTGCCGAATTGGGCAACTGAGTAAAGCCTTACAAGTAAAAACAAACTCATTTTTCTCTGCGTTTCTCGAGTGACAAAAAAACAACACACTTAAGAACCGAGGATGAATTTCTTGGGGGGGGGAGAAAACATGATGCGTCAATCACTTGCCATCTTCTGCCGGTTGGGGCAGAGTAACTTGTATGACAGAATTGCAATAATTTCCTTTATTACAGACAGAAACATTCCTCAGTCTACACTGTTGGCACACAAAACATGGAATCAAAGTCACTCATTCATAACAGCATGCAAAGACCCCCAAACTCCGGCTTTTAGTCATCACGGGGGGGCAATTTCCCAATTTAGTCCAGTTTGATTTAGGTTCTGTATACACAGAGCAATGTAAAATTTTCTTCCAATTTCCCACAAAATTCGATCTTTTTTTGGTAAATATTGACAAGCCTGGAAAAGTATTAATTAGCGAATATTGCGGATGGCATTTCAGGTCTGTAAGGCAGCCGTAGCTGCAAACTGCAGGCTGTATCTCTGCAAAAACAGCTCACAAACCCTCTTTTCTTCCTTTCCCAAATCTGATGCATCTAGGGAAAAAGTATCTGTCCTCAAAGCTGATAAAGCAGTTAGGTGAGGCACGCTTTCCTGACCCCAAAAGCCATTATTTTCTATTTGGAAAATATGATTTATTTTAGTATTTCCCCTGAAGAGACAGCACCGTCACTGGTGAGTGGGAAACCTGAGCCTGCCGACTGCTAAAAATACTGACTTTTCTTTAAACAGGCAAGACGTTAACGCAGTTTGGCCGATGAGCACACTGTCCCCATCGGAAAGCAGCAGGCTACATGCAAAAATATATATATAATTAAAAATAAAACTCCTTTTCAGTGACAGCGTTTAAAACACATCAAGTCACCTGGGAGCTACAGCTGGAATTATCTGCTAAAGTGGGAACCTGTTTAGATGAATAGCAAGAATGTTGTTTGTGCTCTGCTCTTGGATTTCGTCCTTCTTTACTCTAATACAATTTATAAATATAATTACAGTTGACTCACGGAAGCACTGGACATGCAAACCTGGGCTCTGAAGAGGAGCCATTCAACTTTTATCTCTCCAAAATTGCTTCTGTAGAGCCTTCCCTTTCACTTAAAAGGAACTACGTTTTCTCAATAATGAAAAAGGGCAACGTTGCATTTTTTATGAAGCCAAAAAAAGGCTTTTTTCAAAAGAAAATTTAACAAGTCCACAATTCAGTTTCTGCCAGCACCCGGCATACTGAAAAATGCCACCGAGCAGCATTAAAACCTGTTGTGAGGCATTTTAAACATGCGGTAAATTACTTTGTGATTTTTCTCGCTCAACTTTCCTACCAGCCATTGGAGCCCCTTCCTCTCCCCGCCGCTCAGAGGGAATTCCAAGCCTGCGGCGACTCCTGCTCCGTGCGGGAAAGCCAACGTGCCGCTTGGCCACCGTCCTCCCGTGCCACGGGAACCCTGCCGCAGCCTGGCGCGGGGACAGGGACCCGGGCAGGGACGGGCTCCTACGGACACAGCACGGCTGGGGGCGGCTCCTGAGCCACCTCCGTTTTTTAAGGACAAGCCAATTTCTCCTTGTCGGTATCAAGCTGTAAATAACCAATTAGGGATTCTGTTTTATGCTGCCTATTCCGGGCACCGCACGGAAACCAAACATGTGCGGAGCTTTGTGATGTTTTATTCAATCGCCCCAAGGACCAGATCTGTAAAATATATTTAGGAACGTATTTACTATTAGTTACACTTTTAAGTGGGGCGTTTTCCAGAGGAAAGGCAGTCGGGGGGGCAGAGCCGCTGCATATCCTTAATGCAGAGAGTGGGGGGGTTTCCCTGGCGCGAGAGCCGGGGGGCCAGGAGCCACACCACGGCCGAGCTCTGGGCTCCAGACAAAAAAAAATAAATCCTCATTCTCAGGGACCGAGCGCTATCGGAAAAAGCAACAAGAGCTTAACACGGTAGTGTTAAACCTTCTCGTACAAAACCCTGCTAAGGCTGTAATTAAAAATTCATACGGGCCTTCGGGGAAGAATTTGCAGCTTATAAAATAATTTACCTGCTATATTATGGGCAAGGTATTTTCTCGTCACTCTTCCTTCACGATTGGGCTGCTTTCGTGATTTTAACCTTCGCTCCAGACTTCCTGCTTTGCCAGCTTCAGAAGAGATTTTTTTTTCGCCCTACCTTTTGCTGAGGACGAGCAGAAATGCTGCCCGTGCCGTCTTTCTGCCGCGGGGGGGGAGCTGAAAGGCAGCCCGGGGCATCCCCCTGCCCCGCAGCCGGCCAGGGCATCGCCCCCCGCCCGGGAAAACCACTCGGGAGCTCTGAAAGCTCTTTGCTTACGACAGGGCGGGAGCAAAATTTGGGAAAAAACGGTGAAATTCCTTCTGCCGTAGCCAAAGACCGCCATGTATAAGGTCATGGCTGCTTATACATGGCCCGCCTGGGCAGGGGGCGGGAGGCGGGGGCTCCCCAAAGGGCAGTAGCCCCACCGAGACTGAGCTCCCCAACGGCCGGGAAATTCAAATCCGACACGTTGACTTTGAGGGGGAGAGGGGCGGGTGAGGGGGACAAGAAAAGGCATGGCAGAAAAAGGGGTTTCTTCCCAGGTTTGGCGGCGGCAGCCTCTCGGAGACAGAGTTACTCTCCCGGCTCCGGGACGGGCAGGGACCCGCGGTGCCAGCCCCGACGGCACCCTGAGCCCAGGACGGGCAACCAGAGGGGGAAGGAGGGCTTAAGCTCGGGCAACCCGGCTCAGTGGGGTGCAGCAGAAGCACAAGCCTTCCTGCCGGCCATGACCATGCTGTTATTGGAGTTCTGGCAATGAACAGTGCAGAGAAAGGAGAAAGTGCATCAGAAAATTTACAGTTAAGCTCTCAATTTTTTTAAACAAAAGAGTTAACAACGTTCGTGCTTTAAGTCACTCATGCATCGCTGCCGTCGCCTCCGTTCCAGGAGGAAACGGGAATGGCAGGGGCTTTGCTACCGCTGTGACATGCACACACATACAGGACTCCTTCCCCCCCCAGTCCTCTAGGATACACTCCAAAAAATTAAATGACTCAAAAATCCTTTCCCAGATTGAAGTATTGTGCTGGTTCCACACTAGCCTTACGTTTGTTTTCTTTGCTAACAATCTCTTTTTTTGGGTTCTTTTTTTTTTGTTTTGTTTTGTTCTTTTGTTTTGATTTTTTCCCCCAATTCATTTAAAATCGTTTTTGGAGAAAATCCATTTGGCTGTAGTTCATGCCCATGCATTTCTAGTCATTCACAGACATGCTCACTCCCATCAGACATCGGTAAGAACAAATGGCCAACATACAGAAACACCTGGTGTACTCCATACACACTCCGGCAACACAAGCTTGGAAAGAAACCCCGAGTCTCCACGGGAAAAGCACCCCCGGGGCAAGCGCGGGGGGCTCGGGACAGACCGGCTGGGTTTCGAGGCAGGAAAGTCTGTGGCAACTCATTCGGCTGGGCTGGCTCGTCATTTCAGCCGCCAGCCCCCCCGCCCCCCGCTGGAAATACTCAGAGGTGCTCCTTGAGGCAAAAACACGCTTTTTGTGGCTTTCCCCAAGGCAAGTGAAAACAACAAAAGCCATCGGGAATTGCCCTAAGGAAAAGGGGAAGGAATGCCAGGCTCCTGTCCCCTCCTGCGCTGAGGCTCCGTCTGCAGCCCCGATGCCCAGGCCCCCTGCCTGGGTTCACCCGGGGATTAATAACCCGGGGTGTCAGAAAAGCCTTGCTGAGACGCCCAGAAATGGTGCTGGGGGTCCTGCCCGTGGCGGGGCTGCCCGACCCTGCCCAGACCAGGCGGCAGCATCCACACCCGCGCACTGCCCGAGACTAAAACCCTCTCTGTTTCCTGAGGTTTCAGTCACGCCATTCTTTTGCCCGGACCTTTTCCTGGCAGATTCCAGTCCTAAAGGCAGAGCCCCCCGTTGGAACTGGAGCAGCGCGGAAGCTCCGGAGGCCCCCTCTCCCTGCGGCCACCGCTGAGCCCTGGCAATTAACATTTCGCCTTCCTCCGACTTCCCCAAGGGTCAGCGGAACGCTGGCTGGGACCTGGCCTGGACTGTCATTGCCTTGCCCTGGGGTTCCTCATGGGACCTTGACATGAAATGTACGCAGGGAGATGGGGGGTCCAGAGCAAACAGAAGAATGCCCGAAGGCCTTCGATCTTTATGTCAAATGGGAAAATGCACCCAGGCAGGGGCGTTCCCCGGGATCGGACCCGCACGTCCCTCCACGGGATACGAGGCATCGCTCCTGAACCCTGACCCTTCTCTGCCCTCCCTCTCCCATCGCCCAGGAGCCGCCCCGTGGGGAGCAGGCAGGGAAAAGGGGGTGTTCTGCTTTACGGATTTCCGTCAATAACAGAACCACTCCATTTATCAGAGTGAAAAGACACAAAAATAGCAAACTCAAATATGGATTAGCCTTAATTAAAACTGTCAGAGGTTTCAGCTCCGTAGCTGAAAAGGGAGCTCGTGCCAAGATGCGGCACGCTCAGCTCCCAGCCTGGAGTGACTATTTAGGCTGGCTTTAAACACGTAGGCTGCTGAGGAAGCTGTCAAGCTGCCGGGAGCAGGCGAGAAGGGCTGGTTCGCTAGACTGCTGTGCCGATAGCCGAGTGCTGCTCCGTGTTTCCCAGACCTCCTCCCGCGGAGCACTAACGCAGCGCTGCCCTCCCCGGAGCATCCTCTCCTCCTCCCCGAGCATCCCCGGGGTGGCCCCAGGCCGGACGCTCCCTCCTACAAACTCCCCAGGAGAGAAAAAAAAGCTCAACGTTGCCCTCGCCTCCCAAACCATGAAATTTGGATTCCTATTTATTCCCCGTTTCCACGGGGACGGGGCGCCCGGCGCTCGCCTGGCACCAGAGCAACCGGCTGCGAAGCTCGCAACAGAAATGACAAGCCCAGACAGACTTTCCAGCCTCAAAACCCATGTTATATTTATGAGATCGGTCCACCTGAAACCTGGTTTTCCCTTGAAGACTACGTTTCCCTTCTCGGCCTCCCCTTCCCAGGCTTGTCTTGCCACTCAGCAGCGCTGAGAAATAAGATAAACAGGAATGTGATACCAACCGTGAACTGCCGGTTCTGTCGTCGCCGTTGTGTCTACACACGGGAACAGAGGATTGGAGGAAGGGAGGAAACAGGAGGAACGGCATGCAAAAAAAGGGAAAATGGAAAAAATGGAACAGATAATATATGAGCAAGCTTTCAAAGAACATTGCGTGACAAGCAATAATAAAATGAAAGGCAAAAAGCATTTGAAGTGAGTTGCACTGTTTAGAAGACATGCCTCCAGTTCAAAAGCTATGAGCCTGAGGAAAACAGTAAATTTTGCTCTTTTTCCAGGACCTTGCCAGGACAATTACTGGTGGTTGCAAAGTCAGGGGAACGGGAGACAGGGGAGAACACCGACACCAACGCTTTAGTTGGCAAGGACCAAAACGGAAGCTCAAGACCAGGACAAAGAGCCAACACTTGGAACACAGCGTTTACACATTCAAACATTGCCTCCACCAAAGGGCTACTGGCCAGGGGCTGCTGCGGGCCCACATCTCCTCCCTTCTCTGCTGCGGGAGCCTCCGAACCCAGACCTTCAGGGGTGGCCAGCCAAGGCTACAATGAGAAATTGCACGTCTGGTTCCGAGGGTGTGCGTGGCCTTCGGCCTCGGCTACGGCGAGCCACGCGCCCGTGAGATGCCCGGATTTCTCAGTGTAAAAAACATTGTTCCATCACGGGCAAACGCAGGGGGGAGCGACCAGCCCCTCTATTGCAACAGTTAACTGGGTAACAGCTATTGCTCATTAAAATTTAGAGTTTTTCGGTCATCAGCCTGAAGCCGACTTCGCTGCCTGCGTATTACACCCCACGGGACATCTCGGGGGTGCCCTCCTTGCCAACAAGGGAGGCTTCATCTCACGGGTCTTTGGAACCAGCAAGTTTAAAGAGCGACCCAAACCTGAAGGCTTTTCCTGACAGCGGCCTCGGTCATTTCCTCTACACCCATACCTCTAAATCCTCTTTGTTCCCACTGCCCAAATTAGGGGCTTCTTTAGTTGTTGAGACTCGTTATTAAGTTTTGCTCTGGCTCTACGTGTTGGGTGATGCTGTTGCTTTAGGGGGACGGCTCCTCCCAACACAACCCTCACTGCGGGTCCCTGCCGCTGGCTTCGAGCCCCAGGGGAGCCCCGGTTCCCCCCGGCTCCCCCCGCTTGGATGCAGGCAATGTTCCAATGAGTAAAACGGGACGGGGACGTGCGGAGAAGCGCTCTCCCGCCTCCTTCTGCGGAGCAGCCCGGAGCTTGAGTTTTGTCGTTGCAAGAGCAGCCGGTTCCCATCGGCGTTTCCCCTCATTCCCGTGCTGCCCGGGGGGGCGCGGACACCCCTCCGGTACCGACACAGCAGTGGAACCAGCAGGACCCCGTCCCTGTGCAATTTAGCTGGGGACAGCCCAGGTCTGACTTTCTGAAGCACCAGTGAGGACAAGGATCATACGAGGAATACACAGTACTTACAGATAGGAGGTCTACATGCTTTCATCACCAAAGCAAAACAAATAAACCCTGCGCAATTTAACAAACTGCACCCGGATTTGCATTAACAGGTCATCAAGCCCTCGTTAGCCCGTTTCCACTGCCAACGGGTTCTCCTCTGGGCCATCAGATCTAAGGCACGCTTCCCAGCGCCAGCGCTTGTTCTCCTGCCGGGGGCTGCAAGAGGAGCCCTCAGAGCGGGGAGGGGAACAAGAGCGGGGGCTGCTCTTTGGTTCCGGGCAGCAATCCCCCAACGATGCCTCCTTTTAACCCAGCAAATGGTGAAGGGGAAAATGACGGTGAAGGTGGGGGGAAAGCTGCTGTTTAGAAAGGGCTGGAAAACTGAGTATTGATTCCTGAGATAGCATCTTGGCATCTACCAATAGTCTCAATTTACTGTCTTCCTGTAATAAAAAAAGTTACGTCAGCTTTTACGCTAAATAGAGAATCTGCCGAAAGCGAACTGGGAATCACGTGCTGGAAGAGATATTAGTCAAGGAACAGTGCAAACTGGACAGTGCAGCTCGCTTCCCCGGCTGGGGACAGAGACCCACAGGTTACAAAAAATAAAGTTCTCAAGCGGTTGTAAGTGCGAACAAATATCCAAGTCAAACAACATGTTGGCTGCAGCTGGAATGACAAAGTTATGATTAGCAAATGGTTTGGATGGTTGCAGTAGGAAACACAGACCGGTTAAAGTTTAGCGGGAGTTTTCTGGAAGTCCGTTTCAGCCCCAGGGTCTTCCTCGGGAAGAAGGACCGCACGTGCACAGAGTGCTCCAGAGAGGAATAATCTCAGGTTAAAGCACGGCGAGGGACGGCCCCACCGCAGGGACACCCCCACCACAGGGACACCCCCACAGCCCTCGCGGGGCGGAGGAGAGAAAGGTCACGCTCGCTTTGGTAGGAAATTCGTGAATTCAGGTAAAACCGCGCACGTCCCCAGCCCCACGCGCAGCAAGGAACGGCCCCGGCCCCGCGACGCTGCTGCTGGGACAACCCATCATTTTAAGATGGATGGGCTAACTTTCAATGTCCTTCCCTGAACTCCAGGTGCCACCGAGGTACTGAATTCCATCGGCTTCTACCTCACTGCCAAGAAGAGCCATGTTTCTATACTGGACCAGGCAGACGTCACCCCAGACCCTAGAAGAAAAATCACCACTTCTCCTCAAACAGGGACCGACAAGAAAGTCCTCGGTCTGTGTCTGAGCTCAGTAAGGCTGACGGAAGCCAGGAAAGGCTCTGCCACCACCAAACAGCCCCATTCTGGTCCCGAGCAGCAGCCGCAGGAGCGCAGGCAGCCGATGGCCATCCTTACAGCGACCGGCTGGTGCCCACAAGGGGCTGTTTCACAAGATGCAGCAAAGCAGGGGGCGTAGAGAGCACAGGAACAAAGAGCCTCAACCTGGTACTTTCCATCTTAAGATAAAGACAAAAGGCCTCCCTTCCTGATTTTAATCTCTCAGACATCCAAACATGCTGTACAGGGAGCAGTAAAACAACACTAAGGGCCTCCAAAACCTACGTGTAGGTGAATTCGCCAGAGGACTGGTTCTTAATGAAAGAAGGTGCCCGAGATTGGAAGCACCGGCCTCTCCAGAGCTGCACCTTGCACTTAGAGGTGATTCCTGGGCAGTGGGGTCCTGGGCAGGGAGTTTCCCGTGGCCGGCTCTCCAGCGACGACAGCTCGGACGACACCCCAGTGTTAGGCACTCACCACTGCATTAGGCAGCTACACAACACACACACACACACACACACACACACATCCATACACGTGTTTATAAAATCACTGCACGAAGGCAGCTGGGCGACACGTAGCTGAGTTACCAGCCCCATCGCGATGCCGCCTCCTTCTCTCAAATGGATTCTCTCCAACTTCAAACTGTTTGTGGAGGGTGACAGAGCGGGCCCTTTAAACTCGGCCGTAATTAGTCCGCAGCCTCAAACAGAACGAGCACGACGGAGGAATATTAAAACCCCGGCAGCAGCACTGAACTGGCCGACTCGAGCAGCTGAGCTGCAGCCCCGCAGAAGCTCGGGAACACACAGGGACCGTAGAGAGAACTACAACAGCACATCACCCCAGGAATGGCAAAACGGGCAGTTTTTAAAAAAAAAATAGAAAGGTATTAATAAGCATAGATATCCATGCTATATATTGCTTTTAAGATGCTTTCCGAACTGAAAACAGAAGGCTGACCTGGGGAACTCTTCTCCTTTCTGTTTTTCCCGACTGCCTGGCATTTACTGACCGGGGCGAGCAGTCCCCTCACGCCGCTGCTTTCCCGGCAGCCTCAGGGAGCAGCGGGCAGCGTTATAAATGGGATTTCTGCTCTGTCTGGGGTCCTTACGGCGAGTGAAAGGCCCCAGGGAGCTCCCCGTCCTTCCCGCTGGCGTCAGCACCTCGGGAGCGGCTGAGGGCGAAGGGGCTCCTCAAACCCCCGGCGTGGAAAAGCCCCGCAGCCCCCTCCCTCCTCAAAAGCTCCGGGGCAGGAGGGGTGAAGATGTCCCCTGTGTTAACGATTCTCCACAGCAACCCTCCCAGTGGCAGCCCTGGCTGACGGCGTGATTCGCCGACCAGATGTTTCACAAAAATCATGGCAATCTGCATGGAAGTTGTGTGCGACAGGAACAAAAATATTCCAAAATCAGTGCTGCGGCCCCGGCTAGGCCTTTTTGTGGTTTTCCATAAGGGCCTGCTGGGATTTGGGGTTTATTTCCATCCCAACCTCGCAAAGACTGAACCTGCCCACGGTTTCCTGCAGAAGCTCCCTCTGCCCTCGCTCTCCTCAACCCGCACCTTTTCTGCCCAGCAAAATGATGGTTTCTGCAGCGGTTACGCGGCACCACCACCCGTGACACCAGGTGTGACAGCACCGTGTCCACTGCTCACTGGACACGCTACTAAAAGGCTGCATTTTATTTCATTTCATTTTCTGTAACGGGCCTGTCAGCTACTCTCTCTGCCTTTATTCCCTTTAATGCGGTCACATCCTGGATGAAAATGTCAGAAGAGTGCACTATCATCTTTAAATTAACTTGACATTTTACCGGGGACATGCAGAAGCTTCAGTGGAAAGCAAAAGTTAAATAATAAATAATTTGGGGGAACAAATCCCCGGGTTGAGTCTCTGCTCGGTGGCACCCAGCGCAGGAGAAGCCCGGGGGCTGCGGTGACCTGCCCGGTCCCTGCCGGCTGCGCGGGCATCTCCCAGGGGCTGCTGGGGAAAACGGGGAGAAAAAGCTGTAAAAACACCCAGAGGGACAGGCTGGAGCCGACCACCCCCCCGTGCTGGGTTTGGCTGGGGAACAAGCCGAGTGTTTCCTAATTATGATTAAACTCCACGTGAACACGACCACCACCAGCATCACAAGTGACCTCAGGGACCAGAAGCAAAGGCTGCGATTCTGCGGGTACCAACGCACTTCAGCGATGCCCCCGCTGCCTCCTCACCCCCACAGACCCTCCGCGAGGTAATTTGGGCAAAGAATTACTTCTGTGGCATTCTTCCCACCTTTTGGGACTTCTGGGACAAGCCCCGTGCGACTGGAGGCTTTTCACACAACCAGCTGCAGCCAGAACAGACCCAACTTCTACTGCAGATCAAACCATCATTTCCCTCCTTTCGAGGAAAATTTCCTGGCAAAAGTATTCATGCTTTGAAAAGCTGCTACACCACTTCTCCTCGAGGACTTTGGATTGCTACACACTGTGATTTCTTGGGATAGTCACACTCAGCATCCACGAGCAGCTCCTGCTTTGGGGCTGGCAGATTTCTCAGCACCTTCCACTCAAACAGAGCTCGCTTCCTCCTCCTTATGAAAAAAACAAACCAAAAACCAAAAAAGCAGCCACAGCATCGGTTCGGTGCTTTCCAATCCAGTTCATCCAGAAGGCACGAGCATCCCTGGGAATCCTGAACCTAAATCCCATCCCTGCGATGTCTCAGCCCCCTGAACACACACACGCACACACACACGCGCACACACATGCTAGAAGATAATCTAAGGGATGGGTGGGGTTTAAAATACGGTGTGAGATGGCACCAAAGAGAGCCCAGGCTGGAATCTGTCACCTCACCACTGATCCCGCTGCAAGACGGGCAGCGGGGGCTTGGCAGGGCCGGCAGCCTCCAACGCCAGGCTGAAGCGCTGGGAACGCTCGTGTCGCACCCCCGAGACCCCCCCAAAGGCACCTGCGGGACCCGTCCGTGGAGAAGGGGTGAGGAAGGCAGATCTGCACCCACAAAGGAGGCTGCGGAGCCCGGGGTGCGGGGGGGTCCGTGCCAAGCAGCACCAGAAGGCAGCAAGAGGATGCTCGGAAGGGCAGGCTGGAAAGCTGCGCCCGTGCCCCAAGACAAGGGCTTTGCTATTATTAAGAACCTTTATCTCCCCGGAAACAACAGCTGTCCAAAGCCAGTATTTCAAGGAACGACTCGAGGGGTAATTGAAATTATGCAGTTTGCTCTCCTGTATCATATTGTACATCTTAATGAACAAAGCCACAAGGACAATTTGAACTGATAAAAAAAGGGCTCGCCAGCGATAACAGCCGAAACACCGCAGGAGGGTGGGAATATCAATGCAGTTGGAGGGTATGGGAAAAAGATCAAGCTGTCACGCAGGAAATCTCCAGGAGCACCTACGCTGGAGCCGAGCACCAGCGACAGAGGAAGAGCTTTAAAGGTCGGGCTGTTTTGGAAACTCTGCCGCTGCTCGGCTTTGCCTTCTCCCGGCAAAAAGCACAGGACAGCTTCTCAGAGATCTGCCCCAAACCTCCCTGCCCTAACACCACTCCAGGGCTCAGCCTTTGTCGGGCAGGTCTCCCGGAGGATGTGGCCCTGGGCCAGCGAGAGGGGCCAGTAAAGGGAGCCTTGGCTGCGGGAGGGCGAGGGAGGGACTGGGAGCAGAGTCGGTGGGATAAACGAGATAAGCCTTTGGGACGGGGCTGCCCTTCCACGTCACACTGGGACACGTTTTGGGTAGAAATACCACGGGCAAGCAGGGAAAAAAGATCTCTGCCACTGGAACCTGCACAGAAGGGGTGACTGCCATGCTCATGGGGCGGCAAACGCAGCCCTTTCACGCTGTTCTGTTTGACAGTCTGAGGAGGGGAAAATGATTGCAGACCAAGTTCTCTCCAGAAACTCAAAAGGACTGCTTCCAAAAATGTGATTTCCTCGGGGCAGCTGGTAGAGACTTTAAAATTAAAACAAGACAATTGCTTCTCAGCACTACTCTGTGGTTTCAGGGGACATGAACCAGACCGGTATTATACAAGAAGTAGGGGGGGAAAAGGCCCATCAAAGCAGATTTCCATTCCCCCTCACCCTGAGGAGCTGCTCTCAGCCCGGCTGATGGCAGCCCCCCTGCTCGCCCCCGGGGAGAGGGGACACCCCCTCTGCTACCCAGCGCTGCAAGAGCATCTCAGCGCTTCGGTGATGATGGGAATTAAGGTACCAATTGTCTCTTGAGGCTTTAAAAAGTGTTTCAACACCACTATGCTGTGTAATTCTACAGATTATGTTAATTTGACCTCATTTTTTCCCGGCTCCAAAGTCTCTTAACTATTGAAGAGCCGCTTTGCACCGCCTGGTTGCTGGCTGGAAAACCTCAAACCAAGACACAAACACCGAAAGGAGGGAGGCGAGGCCTCAGCTGTTGGGTGTGAGAAAAGCTCAACGAATTGTGGGCAGAGGACGGGAAGACGCACGTCAAGAAGATTCAGCGACAGCCCAGCGTCAGGAAAGAACACAAAAACTTCTCTGATCGGCACTAACTAATCTTCTTCCTACAGACTGTGAGCAGCAACTGCTGGAATCAGGGAACAATATCACATTTTCATTACGTTTCCAGCCTCTTCAGCAGTTCAAAGCCTGTACAGATGGGCACTGAGGAGATGATGGAGGCCCACCTGCCAACAGGAGCTCGGCAAGCTTTGAGTTTTAGCTCCTCCATCCCTGCAAACCAAAGTGTGAGGGAAAACAGAGGACAGCCCAGAAATGGCTGGGAAACGTCACCCCAGAAGACCATCTGCCCTGGAGACCGTCGGCCCTTCCCTTCCATGTCCAAAGCAAACCTGTAGGAGACTTCAGGAGGGATTCCTCACAGCTAGAGCCCCCCCAGCTGTAGCTGTAGCTGTGGGGCTGCCGGGCAGTTCCTGGGCATCACTGGCTCCTCAGTGAGGCAGAAACCCTCGGGCTGGGGCCATCCCCGGACCACGTAACAGCCGCAGAAATGGGCTCGGGCAGGAGTGCTGGCGAGAGCCACTCCTCACTTGGGGAACTATTCACTGCTGTTCTTCTTTTGAACAGGAAAAAGACAGAAAACTACTGCGGGGGAGAGCCTAGAAGCCACCGAAAATTCCCAAACAATTTTCCAGGCTTGTGGCAGAGGAGCAAACAGCAAAACTGCTATTTTTGATGAGCAGCCCCTGCTCGGGAGCCCGAGCCGACAGCGCGCGCCTGGGGAGCCGGTCCGTGGCGTTATCCCCACCATAACGACCCGGTTCCCGGGAAAAGGCCAATCCTCAATGTTCATGGGCACCGACAGCAACACCCCGGGGTCAGGCACGCACCAAGACAGATTCTTCCCGTCGGCCTTCCAAACGTCACCGGAAGCACTAACCAATTACCACAAACCCAAAGGAAACCCGTACGTACGTCCATCTACACCGAGACACGCAGCATCGAGCTCCTCTGCAAACGGCCCTGAGGGAGACTCTAATACAGTCTGAAACCTACTGTGAAATGAAAGCTGGTTAAGAAAACGAGAGCAGAAATAAATGGACAAACTGCAAAATGGGGAAGGGATCCCGGCAGAGCGTCCCAAGCATCCGCCCTGGGGTGCCTGGAGCTGGGTGCGACCGAAAACCACCTGGAGGGAGGAAGACAGGGAATGGCAGGGGCTGGAGAAGACGATGGTGGATGGCGGGGGCGCACCCGCGGCGCGAGGCGAGGCACGTCGGCAGAGAGACTTCCCCTGCTCCTCCTCGCCCGCGGAGGCTGACTCGGCTGCAAAAACCTCAGGAGGAAAGAAGCCAGGAAACACCCTGAGCAGGACAGTTGGAGTCAGCCCAGCGACGTCATAAAAGCAAATAAAAGGTGAAGGCATTTACAGAGGGGATGGATCACAGCAACAATAAACAGGACGCCATTAGCTTCCCAATGGTCCGTTCTCACCTTCGCTTTGTCACCTCTACCTCAAAATAAAAAAAAAATAAAAAATAAAGCAAGCAAAAGCAAAAGCACAAGCAGCAGTTGGGATAGAGAAGATCAGCGAAATGACAATGCAAATGATGACAAAGAAAGCAGAAGGGCCTGGCCCACGGGTGGAGAGAGCCGGGTCTCGTGAGGAGGTATGAGGGATGCGTGGGACAGAGAGAGGTGGCTCGCCAGCGCCTGGTCGGGTTAATTCACCTTTTCTCACAAGACAGGGAAAAAACTCAAAATGCTAAAAGCTGGCTCCTCAAAAAAGGTCACACCGACGGTGTCGGACCCGCTAACAACGACTGTTGGGGTTCACCCTCCGGGGGGAGCGGGGCGGGGGCTCAGCACCGAGACAGACGGACGCCCGGGCGGGAGGGAAAGCATCTCCCGTCGCATCGGGGGAATTAAATTACCAAGGACCAAACTTCCTGCTTCCGAGTATAAATTGCTCAGACATTGCTACCGATGGGGTTGAGGCTGAAACTACTGCCTGTATGAAACGAGCTGGAGGGCTGCGTGTGTCCTTCCTTGGAACGCACCCAATATGAGCCACCAGTGACCGAATTAATCGCTTTTTCTGCCATGGCAATTCCCGCCTTCCAGAACCACCTGCAGTAAGGACTACCCAACTCGTCCACCTGCTGGACCAGGACTTGCACAGTATGGGGGGAGTATTTAATTTAAAAAAAAATATTTTGAGCAATTTGTTTGTTGTTTTTCCCCAGGCTTCACGCTCTGCTTATATACATAAAAGACAATAAACATTCAGGACATTTCCAATGGTTATGAAGGTACCGTACCTGTGATGGTGGTAGGGATGGTGGTGGTAGTGGTGGTGGTTGTTGTGGGAGGAGGGATAGTTGTGGGGGGATCTGGATAAAATATAAAAAGGAAAATAATAAAAAAGCAAATTAAGAAAAAACAAGCAGAACACAACAGCGGTCAATCGTGATCAGAGAAAAACAAGGACGCAAAGAAGCAGCGCGGTTGGGGGATGCCCTTCCTCCTCCGCAGCCAGGCGGGGGCTGCCCGGCCCCGGGGACGGCGGGGGCCAGATCCTCCGCTGCCGGACACGGCCCCCGGTGCCACCCGCGCCCCGGGACCCGCACCCAGACCCGCTCCAGCCGGAGAATCTGGCCCCCAAACTCCTCCCCCCCTTCTGGCCCTTTACGGTGCTAAAAGAAATTAAAAAAACAAACAAACAAACAAATAAAACCCAGCATAAATTAGTCAATGAGAGAGAGAGAAATGGAATGAGAGAGGCATAAGAAAAATAAACTGCACGCTTTCCACAACAAAAAGAACAGTTCACGTGTACAAGGAGAGACACAGCGGTGCGTGGCTGATCCCCAGAGGGACGCGTGAGTCCCCCGGGGGGGTTCAGGGCCCCGCTGAGGATACCCACCGCCCGGGGCCTGGACCTGCCTCCCTCAACACTCGGCAGCGGGATGTTAAAAACTACTTGCAAGACAGTAATAAATACAAAGAAATGAGAACATCGTTACTAAGTACCAATTTCAAGGTATGAAGAATTTTAGCGAGATCTTTAAATTAAAAAAAAAAAAGGTCAATATTTTCCTGACAATTTTCCGTGGAACGCTCCTGGATTTGCTACTGGGGCATCGTTAATGAGAAACCCAGAGCTGGGGACGCTCCTCCTTGTGACTGAACCCCTTCTGACGTAGGTGACCCTCTGAGACCCAAACGCTGCCCCTCTCCCGGGATTCCTGTTACGGACAGGGCCATATCCTCAGCAAAACTACCGGGCAGGAGAAGGTAGATGTGAGAAGATGTAAAAGAAAAAAACATCTGTATCAATGCCCAGATGATCAAACTGAATACACTAAGTAGTCGGGAAGACTTTGAACTACGGCTTCATTCGGCAATAATAGAGCATGAAACATTTCACGGGCTTTTGATTTTAGGTTTCCTCTGTAGCACGTCAACTTCTCGTCACTGACACATCTGCTGCTCTTTTATCTCCAAGCGAGCTCTCTCAGATTCCCTAATTAATCCAGCCGAACTTTAATTATATGCTGCACCTTTATTATATTCCATGCCACTTCCCGAAAGTTCCAAAACATCACCTCGGAGTTTGCTTGGCCGTGGAGCACTTGGGTTTGGTTCAATTCTAAGCGGTTATTGCCCTTCCCCTGCCCCGAAGCCTCGCGGTCCCTGCGCCCGGGCTCCTCGCTCGCCCGCAACTCACACGTGTCCCCCGCGGCCACGGGAGCCACACGGCTGGAGCACGGCACAACCCGGGGACCAAACTCCCCAGCTCTCACCAAACCGCGCGGGGACGGTGCTGGGCAGGAGCAGAGTCCTCCTCCCCGCGATAAAATAAAAAAGAAAAGCCTTTGTGTTAATTGCGCTGGAAGTTTCGAGCAAAAGTGTCTGCCCGCTCCCACGGGGGGGAAAAGTGTGAAAGGGATTTTAAAAATAAAGGTGTTTTTCGGTGCCAAGGTGATTAGACATCCTCACAGCACGGGTGCGTCAGAGGGAGCGTGTTAAGCACAGCTCGGCAGCGGTTCTTGTGCCAGCCCTGGCTACTGGAGGCCGTTGGCACGGAAACCCATCCCTTTGGCACGGAGACTACGGCATCCCTGCTCCCCCGCAGCCGTGCGGGGCCACGGCTCTGCCCTGCCTGCGGCTGCTCCCCAACGACACCCCGGGGCCGGGACACCCCGGTTCCCACGCTGAGGTGATCCCGGGGAGCTCCTCGAGCCCCGTCTGCAGTCGGGCACGTCCCCCCACCAGCTCCCACCCGGTGCCTCCAGAGATGTGTCTCCACAGACCAATTCCAGCGTGAACAGAGTACATGCTGCCTTGTGGTGGGGAGAGGTGCCCAGGGCTGGAGACGTACGGGCGAGAGCAGGATGCCAGGTCCTGCAGGGACACCCCAAGATGGGTTCTGCACCGGGACGATGGTTCTGTACCTCCAGACGATGGCCACAGCCCAACCACTTCCTCCACACCGACACCTCTGGATCTCTCCCTTTTAAACTTGGGGTTAAAAGGATTCTTTACACTGCCCAGAGGGCCAGATCCTAGCGGGACGCTCCCAAACGTGCAGAAACTGGATGTGATGAGATGTAAAACCACCACCTGCCCACCAGCTCCTGACAGACCACAAAAAGCCTTCCCCTAACGCGGCCAGAATGTCTGCTGGATGCTTGAACTGGAGTCCACGGATCTACATCCCCTGGAAACCTGCATCTCCGTTAAAATATGGGTGTCTCGGGTCTCCTCCTGTGGATTTAATCCCGGGGGGGAGCAGCTCTGAGCAAGTCCCAAGGGGTCTAGCTCTCGCCCACATCCGAAATGCAGGGTAATTAACAATGCGAGAGCTCGCATGAGCTGTAAATCCCGGGTCAGTAGCGTTGGTGAGGGTTGATCTAGCGCTCGCTTGGGCCAAAGCAGGTCCATAAAACCCCACAAGGAGTGAACTCAGCTCATCTACAACCCCTTTCCGGCAGCCGCCTTCCACAGTTTTAATCTCACGGGGAACTGCTCGCCTCCTATTTCCACTTCTTTATTGCTTCTCCACAAGAGCAGCAGTTTCTTTAAACACCGATGTAAACAAGGTTTTTCCCACGAGCACACAAATTACTCCATCATAAATGCGTATCTGACTTCATCGTGTGAACTGGAGGGTTTTGGAGCCAGAGGCACTAGAAAACTACCCGCAGGACGGGGGGAGGAGTTCAGTTTCAGCTCAAAGCTGCAGTTTGGGTATTATCTGCAATCTTTGGGCAGGTTTCTAAGACTGGGCTTAAAATGGCTCCCGTCCCAGTGGCACTTGGACGGGCGACGTCACTATTTATCTGGAGCTGAGCCAGTCCAAGGGAATTTGGGCTGCAGAGCTCCCAGCGGCCGCTGCACGGAACGAGCCTCAAGCCCAGGGCAGGGACTGTCCCAGCCCAGGGATCGTGTGGCCACACGATGGCCACCCTTAGCAGAGAGACTTTCAAGAGGCAGCCCCGGGGAGCTGCTCGTCATGAAACTGGGGGCTCGCTCCTCAAGCGCCTCCTGAACCTTCACGATATGCAACGCCTCCTGACAGGAGCACGGGGTTCAAAGCGATGGCAAAACAACGCGGAGGAACTGAAAAATTGAAGGAGGTCCTTAACAGCACTTTAAAAAAATGCTGAGGCGTGTTTTAGCGTCTGCTCAGCCACCACGGATAGGCTCAGACACCTCATTCCTCCAGCTCATTTACTGGTTTGTAATTACTCGGGGATGTTGGCTGACTCTTCCATAATTTGACCTGCCAATGAAAGACCTGGAACCCCCTCCCGCCCGGACCGTTGCCGAAGAAACTGGAGGAGGTATTACAAAAAGGAAAAGGAGTTACCAGGCCAGAGAACTTCCCAGTTCTCCCCGTGCCCCTGCTCTGGCTTTTCCCTGGGCTCTTCCTGGCAGCGGGGAGCGCCGGGCGAGCCCCCCGGAGCATCTGCTCCCCGTGCCCCGCACACCCAGAGTCCCGGCAGCCAAAGAAGAGGTTTTCCAGCCCCTGCCCCGGCCCGCTGTAACGCAGAGGTGGCGGGAGCTGCCTGGAAACCTTGCATTAAGCAAAACGTTAAGGTCTGTCAAAGCTTTCCGAGCGCGGGATGTCGCAATTAGGTGTAAAGGAGTCTAGAAGAACGGTGGTTTTTCTCACGTACCGTATACAAACAGCATGTAATCCGCATGTGATTTCCCCACCGCGTTTGAAGCCTCACAGCGGTATGTACCATTATCTGTTTTGTTTAGGTTACTAATGAGAAGGTTTGAACCAGACACTACAACGTGTTGAGGCATCTCATCATCTACTCTTAACCACCTCATGTCCGTAGGCCTACAGAGGAGGGAGAAAAAGAAACAGTCACATTACTATTTTCCTATGGTAAAGATGGCATCTTCAATAGTTCATCCACAGACAGAAAGCCCAAACCAAGAAAAACTGTAAAGAAATAACACATACTTTTTTTGCACTACTCAAGCCCAGATGCTGTCAGGCTTCCTCAATTTAAATTTATTTTAACCCAACGGGAAACCGTATCCAGACCTTAAATTTTCCGAAAGCACTAATGCAAGCAGGAAGAAAGTTCATTAGTGGTTAATCATTCGCTTATTCAGAAAAACCTGAAACCTTTGAGGCTACGGACTCAAGCTGCGTCCACAGGGTGCTCAGAGTGCAGACCTGGACAGCAAGTGGCAGAACGAGTACGTTTTTGTCAAGTTTGAGCCCTTCCCCAAGGCCACCAGCCCAGCAGTGGCCGTGCCGCCGCCTGAGAGCGCTTCGGCTACCAGAAGAGAGGGTGGTCCTTCTCCTCCCCCCCGGCCCGCCTGGCACATCCCCCCTCGCCCCTTCGCCCGCGGAACCACAGGGAGAGCTGGCTGGGGAGGGAAATGAGCCTGGTTTGGTAGAGCTGGTAAAGGAAGTGCTGCGGGGCTTGTGGGGGGGTGTGTGTGTTTAAAAATATTATTATTATAGACTTTAGGCAGCAGTGAGGGGACAGATCAACTGCAGGGGGGCCGTGCTGGGAGCTCGTCCCACCAGAGGTGTCCCACAGCTCGGGCTTTCCCTACCATCCCACCAGTAGACTCCTGGAGCTTCACCATCCCAGCCCCACAGCTGGAACCCGGTGGGGCAGGGGATGCTGCTGCCGAGCTGGGTTTGGGCATGGGCTTGGTGGTCCTCTCCCTCCTTATCCCCATTGCCCGAGCCACAGCCACGGGCAGCAGGGGCTCTTTAACCTCTGTCGTGGGGGAAAGGGCTTCCACGCTCCTGGCTACGGTTTTCCAAAAGCTATTCCTGATTTTGGAGTCCCAGGTTTCCCAGGCTGCCTGTTCCTCACCCGGGGGGTCCTCAAAGTGACCGTTTTGGTATCTTCCCACTTTTGTCATAGTCTTGGGGTTTTTGTGTCTAACCTAACAAAATACCCGTGTTAATACCAAAATAGAAATTTCTACTCTTTTGTTTTCCTCCGAGCTTCCCTCCCCCAACGTTTACGTCGCCCGATTTTGCAGAGCAATGATTTTGTTTAACTGGAGAAACATCCCTGTTCGTCTTAGACCTCTGTAAAGGGTTTTGCGAGATCTCTTTGTCTTAAAAACCATAGAGCTAAAGCCACAGCCCATTATTTCCCTGTGTATTTTCTGGGGCTCTGAGAGGCACAGGTGAGGTGACCTACATAAGCGAATTCCTAGCGCATTACTGGCAGCACCGTAACGCTGAGCGGCAGGCTGCCGGGGAGATGCCTCTGTCTTATTTAACGTGTGCATGTCTTACTCATAGCCTGGAAGGAGAAAAAGGAAAGCAGCCTGGTCATTAGATTCCCGGGTGATGGCAAACGGGAGGAACTGCGGCTGCCCACGAGAGGAGGAACCCAAGGGGGCCCTGAGCAGGGAATCGATATTAAAACGGGATTTGGGAGAGGTCTCTAATGCCGGGGGAAGGAACCAGCCTCGTGCCCAACGGGAAGGAGGAATCAGTAACTGGTTCTGGGGCGGCAGGGGAGGGGAGGGGAGGGGAGCACCCCAGGGCTCCTCGCCTCCCAGCGCTGACACCCCGCCTGCCGCTGCCAAACCGGGGGGCTCCCAGTTCGCCCCCACCTGCAGCGGCTCCTCAGCTCTGGGCACGCTACCGGGGAGACGCTGACAGGCTGCGGGGACCTTTGCAGAGATCTTATGAACATGGTGAAAATAATAACAAAAAAAAAGGATAGTAAATACTTGACAGCCATAAATCCAAGTGGAAGAGAAAGTATTTAAAAAAAAAAAAATAAAAAGTCGTCAAAACTTAAATTAGAACAACAATGGAAGTGTGGAAGAAAATCTACCCTCCCTTGCCAGGATTTTCCTGACGCGTAAATTTCTTCAACCCTATGAGACGGCCTCGAGGGCACGGGCGAGGAGAAGGAATCAAACTGGCAGTTCATAAAAGCCACGCGGGGCACCAAACGGGAGGACCACCACCACCCGGTCGATAGGAGCAGACAGACAGACGGCCTTACCTGGGGGCTCTCACTTCTACAGGTGCTCGGCTCCCCGGTGCCAGCCCAACGCCAGCCACTGGCACTGCACCGGGGTTCGGGAGTAACGGCACCCGACGGGCACCCACCCCGTTCCCCGGGGAAGAGGGGTCCAGCTGGGGGAGGCCCTTCTGCACCCGAGGGCTGGTGGCCGGGAAGAGCTCTCCTGGGAGCCCTTCCAGCAGGAATCCCGCAGTCACGGATTATACAGGAATAAACACACCCCAAAATAAACGTTTTAAGTGTGCAGCAGGTGCCGGGGTGCAGAAAGCATCTCCCTCCCTCAGGCTGGAACACCCTCTTCGCAGCAGAGAATGGCACATGGGGTGTCTGCAACAGCAGCCCAGGCCGAGCGAGGTCCCTGGGCTTTTGTGGCACGGCCCCGGCCCCTCCGGGCAACCTGCTCCGTCCCGGGCAGTGGCCAACTTACTGTGGTTTTCCAAAAGCTGCGCAGGTCAGCTCCAGCGGCTCCCCTTCCCTCGTCAGGCCTTGCACCGGGTAATTCTGAGAAACCCGCACTTGAGGCTTATCTGCAGGACAAAAAACACGGTGCGGTGAGCCCTCCCGTCACAGGGGCCCCCAGGCAGCCCCCCCACCCCCCCCGCGGGCAGCCCCCGGGCCGGGGACGGCATCCTGCTGCTCCGGGTTTATCTCCCCGCTGGCTCCCCCAAGGAGCTGGTTTGCCTTCACGCCGAGGTGAAGCCGGAGATATTTGCGGCGCTCGGACGTGACGGGTTTTATCGCGTGTCATATATTGCTGTAGGACAAGACGCGGCGCCCGCGCATGTTAATAGGTTGGGCTTTACGAGAGACGCTCGTGAGAAACGGGGAGAGAAGCCGCAGCCACGGCTGCTCTTGTTGAAACAACAGAAGATCTTATTGCCTCCAAACGAAGCTCTTCTAAATCCTAAAACAAACACAGAGAATTAAAGCATTTACAGTTGGGGAGCCAGCTCAAAAACACCACTTCAGTAAGACCCTGCAGGAAAAAAACAAAAAGCCAAACCGCAAACCTGGAGTCCACAATTAAAACATTCATTACCTCCTACAACTGAAACACAGATTAAAAACGCAATCTAAGCTGTAGCTAAAATGTTATCAGCGCAAGAAATCAATTCGACGCCACAAATGCCATTAAGCCATATATATTTTTCAGGAGTTTACTCAACTGTAAGGAACAAAGGAAGGCAAAAAATCAGTATGCATAAAGGTTGAAACCATTTAAATGTTTCTATTTCCTCTGAGAGTAACCACTACCAAAAATATCGGCTTGCTGCATTTTATTAACTGTGTTTAACTCATTAACATGCTTCCTATGGAATAATAGAGATTAGAAATAAAAAAAAAATCCGTGTCAGGATTTAACCAATTTAAACTCTCATAATTTTCAGTAATGGAATAAGCTACACGAGTAAATCCTCTCCTGAGATGACTATACCACAAACATTTCATAAACTAATCCCCGTTACAGATGCCTCCGGCAGCGCGGGCTCTGCTGCTGGAGGGGCGGCAGCGGGGGGGGACAGCGATGCTCTGGGGGCGTCCCACACCCCGGGATGAAAACACACCGAAGGCCTCGCACACGCAAAATAAAGGTGTGGAAGGGACCGGAATGTTCCGGCTGAGGAAGAAAAGGTGTGCGGCGGGAGGGTGAAGGAGCCTCCGAGCTGGGGTCCCTCGTCCTGGCCAGAGGGGTCTCGGGGAGGGGGACAAGCAGCAGCCACCCCCGGGGAAGCACAGAGCGGTGCCACAACACCGCACGGAGCCTGGTGTGAGCCACCAGCACTTACACGGGGTGTGAGGAGGGGCAGAGGAGTCACAGCTGGGATTACGCAGCGAGTAAATCACGAGCAGCATCTTAAACGCCGGGCCCGGGCTCAGCGCCCCCCCCCCACTCCCACCCCCCGGCCATCTGCTCCCCCTTTATTCCCTGCTTCGCGGCAGCACCCGAGAGCCCGCATCAGGAGTGGGGCTGCCCCCGTCCCCCGCGCTGCAGGACCCACACAAAACCTTCTCAGCCCCACTGACAGGGGAACAGAACGGCGACGGCGCCCTGCGCCCCAAGAGCCCCGCGGGGAGCACCCCCCTGCTCCCATGAGAGAAGTGCTGGTGTTTCTAAGGAGCTGTTTACCAGCTGACAATTACTTATGGAAATCAGGAGGAAGGTGCCGAAGGCTCCCCGCACCGCGAAGGAACCCACCATGGCGGGAGGGAAGCCCTTCCCTCTCAGCTTCCAGCCCCTCGCTCTCCCTTAAATAAACAGAAAAAGCAGCAAAGTGCCCCCGTACCTGGTCTGGGCACCCAGAGATGTCACCTGCGAGAGCGATCTGGGCTTGAGCAGCTCCGGGGCCTTCCCCATGGAGTGATGACAGCGAAGGTCTCTCCTCGGCAGGACTCACCAGCCTTCATTCCAGCGAGCACCATAATGCTCCACCAGCCTGACGGCCGGGCTCCCAGGGGAACCCGCATCTCACGGGGTACCAAAAAAATTTCACCGGCTTCAACCAAGAAGGGTGGGAGTGTCTTTTTTCCCTTTTCGTAAGGATAAGCATTTCGA
Organism: Tringa tobata; assembly: GCA_033628505.1. Classification (NCBI taxonomy): domain Eukaryota; kingdom Metazoa; phylum Chordata; class Aves; order Charadriiformes; family Scolopacidae; genus Tringa; species Tringa tobata. The sequence goes on from JAHREE010150655.1 coordinate 90,200, forward strand.
CACTCTTAAGTTCTCCGTGCACCGCCGGGCGTCACGGCTCAAAGTCTGTTTTCTGCAGAGCACGGACCCCGTTAGCGGGGCTCTGCGAAAGGCCGAGCT